>PVJN01056592.1:0-12725 GCA_004026805.1 Lasiurus borealis | reverse complement strand
AAAAAGAAAGATGTTGAGTTTTGTCTGACCCACGAGCAAACGTGGTTCATTTGTTCTTAGCAAGTATCTAGCTTTTGTGTTTCAACCCAATAAAATGTTTCTCCCCGTGGCTTCGTGACAGAATATTCCCAGCTGTTCCTTTGCTGCATAGCAAAGCTCTGACAGCTTTTAGAGCAAGAGTCAATATTAGTTAATAATCCGTCTGCAATAGCGAGTATTTTATTTCACCACAGTGACAACTTATATTCCTTCTGCTACTAGTTCCTTCGGGATTGTGTTGCTGAACCTTAGTCTTCACAGCCAGTCTCAGAACTGTGACTATAAATCCCTCTGAGTTATTGATTATTAATTCCTACTCAACATGTTTTAATTAACTCGTCATAAATCTTCCAAAAATACCGCACATTTTACAAGTTTCTTTAGGATCCAAAAAGGAACAAATTATGCTACTTTCCTTCTGTGAACCAGCCAATGTTCTGCATCTTTCTGCATCAAGGGCATCTGTGATGTATGTTAGTTTGACATGTCCATTATAGAGCTTCATCAATGTTCCAAATTATATCCTTCATTCTTTAACAGGATATATTTGGTAGTGATAAAACATTAAGACAGGGGAGAATATACATACCAAATGACCATATTATGATCCCTGAGGCCTTTGAGCATGAGAATATGTTCACATGTGTATGTGCAATAAGTAATGTGCATTATATTTCATATATTGTGTTCTGAAGAATTATCCTGACTTCTTAATATACTGTCTTATCTTCAATTTCTAATTTGCATTCTGGATTTGTTTGAAGAAATTCTAATGTTTTTTGTTTCCGGAATAAGCCTTCATTTTTCTGTAGTTAAAGTAGCATATAGATGAAGAATATGAATGCTTCTTAGTGTTACATGGTGTACACATGTGTCTATGTGTATCTGTGTTGCTATCCTTCCTAAAACAACATGATATGATCAAGAGTTAGAAGTAACTTACTGCCCAAATAATTAAATCTTTCCAAAACCTATTGGAGGTTCCTTTTTAAAAATATATTTTATTGATTTTTTACAGAGAGGAAGGGAGAGGGAGAGTTAGAAACATCCATGAGAGAAACATTGATCAGCTGCCTCCTGAACGCCCCCTACTGGGGATGTGCCCGCAACCAAGGTACATACCCTTAACCAGAATCGAACCCGGGACCTTTCAGTCCACAGGCCTGATAGAGTTTTAATCAATGACTTGGGATAGAGCAGCAGGTTCCCGATTTGAAATAAAGAACATTTGAAGTTCACAGAATGCCAGAAATTTGCCTACCCATGTTTGAGGCTATAACTCAAGGATATGTATGTTCCTGACAGGATATACACCAACTGGTCAAATTCTAAGTTTGAAAAGGGTAGTGGAGAATATATTTACATAACCATGAAAGCTTTATTAAACTATTTTTGAAAACATTCCAGGTTTTCTCAAAAATTTAGAAATCAAAAAGTTTTATATTTAACTTATCTTTTTTCTTTAGGTTAAGATAAAACAAATAAATTCTTCAATTAAGGAAACAGACTTTCCAGTAATAGCCTCAATAAGTGCTAATGTAGTATATTATCATATAGGCAGAGCTAAAGCCAAGTGTAATAGCTTTACATTGATCTCAGCCAACCAAAGCTCTTACTTACCATGTTGGATTGTGGCAATAGATGCTATCTTTGGCTAAGCTTACTTTGAAGTCCTTCAGGTAGGGACTGTTGTACATATATTTCAATTTTTGTGCGAAAAAAATAGTTCTAAATCAAAATTGCGTGTCAAATTGTGGAACAGAGTTTCTAAAAACATCAAACAAAGATGAATGTCAAACCCTAATTGCATATTTATTCTAGTCAGTCAGAAGAATATAAATTTACAAAAGGATTACAAAGCAAATAAAATAATTTTAAGCCTTCCAAATAAGTGAAATTATCATATGTCACCTCTGCTTTGCTTTTTTCACTAGTTTTATAAAAAGTGATATAATTCTGGCTTTAAAGGATTATTAGATTTGAATCTTTCGAGAGTTAAGACATGAAATTTCAAGTGATGAAAAAATAACTTGGGCAAAGACGACATGGAAAGAAAATCAGCATTTAGGTGGTTCTTTAGGGACAGAATCTAGGTATAAAACGACGAGAATATAAAGTGACAACATAGGAAATACAAAGGAATAATAAATTCTCAAATCCGGAACACTACAGGGTTAAAGTCTGATGAGAAATGGGGAGATGAAGAAAAGTGATGAAGCAAAGGTAACAAGAAATCAGCTTAGAGTGGACATACATCATACTGCAACCAATAGAAATGTGAAAAATAATAAAATAAGTGAAAGATTAAAAAAGGAATCCAGTTGGTAATTGAAGAATGAGTGTATTCTAAAGATTACAGAGATTATGAAAAGGTTTTAGCTTTAAGAAAGCAAACCACAGAAAACTAGCCACATATTCTGTGCCTAGCTAACAGTTGTCTCTGATGAAACATTGTGGAGACAAAGGAGAATGGTCATCTCAGCTTCAAAGTAAAATAAACTTTTTTTTTTTACCCCAAATCACCAAATGTAACACTATTTTCAACATGTTATTAGAGGAGTCTGGAACATTTTAACATCTTGGGTGGATTTGTTAATCTTTTCTTAACTGCAAAGAATATTGCATGGTAAGTATGATTAGAATCTTAATGATAACCTCTGTGAATAAAGCAAATGTTTTTTAATATTATAGTTTCAAATAGAATGAATCTAAAATTTAAATTCTGCATAATTGTACTTCATGAATATACTTGCAGCTCATGTGACTAAATCTGGGAACAAAGATTACAGGGTAAAATTTAAGTTGTAATTCTTATCTAGTTTATCTCTCCCTTTAATAGATATTACACACAAAACAAAACACAATGAAACCAGGCAAACAATCATCAAATTGCATGAGTCTACCAAGTTACAGCATCAGCTCTCTACATTTCCCCTGTGCTTTTAGGATATTATTTTTTTACTCTAACTCACTAATTATTTTTTTAAATATGGGAGTACAGAAAATTACTGGGTGTTATTATGCCTAATAGATGATGTTGAACACAGTGACAAGAAGAAAATTTGTACTTGAAATCCTATGATTTAGGTGAATTATACATTTGGGAAGGGGTGAATCCTGTTGAACTTGGAATTTGTTGAAGTGCTTAAGACATTTTTCACATGTTTTTGGCCCGCTGTTTTTTTTAAAAAGAGGAATAAACACACTATTATTTTCCTATTATTTTAAAATCCTATGGGATCATAATAGAACAGGGGAATATAATCCATATGTTTTGGAATCTTTTACAGTTAAATCATTAAGTTACTGCTCAGAATGTTTTGATGATTTAAAAAACGTGGTCTTTTTATAAATAACATGTACCCACACAAGAAGATAATACCAAACTTAAATAATTACTTTTTTGGTTAAATATTTCATTTCAAAATGTTTATTTTCATTTGGGCCTGCCCGGCATATTACACAAACACATGATACCGTCTTAGTAGCAATGCATTATCTTAAATGATCAAGAACCATTTACTAATAAGTGGTCAGTGTTCGTGTATCTTTCCAATTTATTTCCCAAGCATGTACATATCCCTGCAAACAAGCTCAATTAGGAGCAAAAAAAACTTTCAAATGTACTGACATTTGTAACTATTTTACTAATGCCCTTGGAAAAAAATAATCTTTTTTAGAAAATAATATGAGTATTTGATTTTTAGTGTGTCTTTATTAAAACATCTATTGAATACATTCTTCATGCCATCACATTTGACTCAGAGGTGTAGCATTTCATATTCTCATGAAAATATTTTAGAGAAAAGTCGATTTTCTTCTTTCTTGGGCAAGACCATTGATTTCCATACCTATGACTTCTCTCTGGCATTAAAGAGACTTTTTAGAAAGAAAAAAATCCTGTTGTTGGAAGAATCCCCTACTTTGAAACTTGCATTCATCAAGAACACTGCTGGAGATGGGTTATTTCTCTTTTGCAAGAGAGGTAAGCTAGCTGCAGTCACTGAGTGAGCCATATTAAGAGTTGAGTCTTTTCAGGAGATCTTCTCCTGTGCCTGACTGCACTCACAGGTATTAGCAATTTGCTCTTTCTTAGAAGACCTTTCCTTTACTTATCTAAGATTGAAAGAATTTTAGCACATATTTCTGACAGTAAAGGTTCTTTATTCAATCAACACAAAATGGGAGTGCTGCAGAAACTAAAAGATCATAGCAGTATTTGTTTTTCCTAAGGAAGCATTTTGAGAAACTTTGTAGCAGTAGAGAAACTTTGGCTGAACATTGAAGAAAATATAAATTACAGGGTATTGCTAAGGAAACCTTCTTAAACACAGTGTGTTTATTCCTTTGTACAAAAACATCGGTATCGTGTTTATTATTCTGAACTTCCTTTGCATTGAGACCCAGTTCTAATTCCCAAGAAACCTCCGTTTTTAGAATTCTGCTTTATTTGTTAAGAAAAAAAATGTAGACCAGTGTCATGCACGGTCCCTAAATAAGTGCACGGTTAGGGTTTGCTTTGTGGACAGCAAAGGCGCTTTGTAGCGACTACTGTGTGAGGATGTAATTACACATGTCCTGCTACTGCCGTGTGGCGATAGCACGATCTGTGTGTGCAAACAGAATATAGCCATATGGTTTAGATTGCGGAATTGTGTCTTATGAAATCATTTGCAACCCTACCCTGAACTTCCACAGAGAAAAAGCACACAGATGTGATTGTCCCAGGGGCGATGGAGTTTAGAAGCTCTTTGTGGAAAAAAAGCTGAGATAAACTAATAAGGCAGAAATCTTTTCTCTCTCCTCACAATTGTGAATTTCCGTGTCATGGAAAGAGCACAGACCTGGAGTCAGGTGGCTGGAATTGCAGGCTTATCACTTGGACAGATTATTCAATATTTCGAAGTTTCTCCGTTTCTTAGAGAACTCTCACTACTTAAACTTTTTTTATATGTTAGTATGAAAATGCTTGGATAATTGGTTGCGCATGATTTTATTCCCCTTCCAATCACACTGCCATATATAAAACGGCTTTGAATTCATTATGCTTTTTGCATAAACTCGTACAGTTGTTTATAGCAGTTTATTCATAATTACCAAAAACTTGGAAGCAACGAAGATGTCCTTCAGTAGGTGAATGAATAACAATAAACTGTGGTACATCCTGACAATAGAACGTTATTCATCACTAAAAAACAAAGGGGTTATCAAAACATGAAAAGTCATGGAGGAAACTTAAATGCATGTTGCTAAGTAAAAATATTAGCCTGTTAAGGCTAACTACTGCATGATTTCAACTGTATGCCATTCTGGAAAAGATGAAACTGTGAATACAGTAAAACAACAACAGTAACAACAACACAATCAATAGTTGTAAAGGGTTTAAAGGGAGGGGAGTTAGGAGGGATGAACAGGTGGAGCACAGGGGATGTTTAGGGAGGTAAATCTGTAAGATAGCACAGTGATGGATGTATGTCATTATACACTTGTCTAAACCACCAGAATGTACAACATCAACAGTGACCTCTGATGTAAACTGTGGACTTAGATTAATAATCATGTGTCAATGTAGGTTCATCAATTGCAATAAATACACCACAGTGTTGTGGGGTGTTGACAGTGGAGGAAGCTGTGTATATGTAGGGACACTGGGATATAAGAATTTTCTGTATTTTCTAATCAATTGTGTTGTGAACCTAAAATTGCTCTAAAAAAATAAAGACTACTTTAAAATGTAGGTAGTAGGAAGTTATTTTCAAATTTAGCAATTTTTAGGGGGCAGATATTCATTTATCTTTTGTTTAAGTAAAATTAATTTTTATAATTTTTAAAAAATATATTTTATTGATTTTTTACAGAGAGGAAGGGAGAGGCATTGAGAGTTAGAAACATTGATGATAGAGAGACATCAATCAGCTGCCTCTTGCACATCCCCTACTGGGGATGTGCCCACAACCAAGGTACATGCCCTTGACGGGAATCAAATCTTGGACCTTTCAGTCTGCAGACCAATGCTCTATCCACTAAGCCAAACAGGTTTCGGCAAAATTAGCTTAAATTTAAAAAAAATGAAGACGCTCTTGTATTGAATAAATAACTGAAAATACATAGAAGTAACAGTCATCACAGCAATTGAAAAAATGATGTGGTGCAAAGAGGCAGGAAGACACACATAGACAGGTATTTGAGCCATGTAGTTCAATGTCAAAATTAGTTTATTTAGTGAAAATATGTGAACATAAATGTGCGGAGGAGCATACAATGTGCTGACTCACATATCCCACATGTTCCTAGGCAGGGCACACTGGACAAAACTCACAGGGAAAAGACTATTAGAGGAAGCTTGCTTGACGCATTAGGCTCTTCAACCAAGAGGACTGAGGAACCTTAGTGGATTGTGCATCAGAGGAAAGCTTCCGAGATGGGGAAGGTGCCTTATTAGAAAGCAGAACTTCCAGAGTGAGCTGGAATTGGTCTCCTCTTCCCCGCTCTCCCTATGGAGGACCTCAGCTTCACGGAGCCAGCTCTTCAGTCTTATTAAAGCAGTGGTTCTCAACCTTTTTTTAATGCTGTGGCCTTTTAATATAGTTCCTCATGTTGTGGTGACCCTCAATCATAAAATTATTTTCGTTGCTACTTCATAATGTCATTTTGCTATTGTTATGAACCATAATGTAAATACCTGTGTTTTCTGATGGTCTTAGGCTCTACAGCAGCGGTTATCAACTTGTGGGTCACGACCCACAGGTTGAAAACTGCTAGCAAGGTCGCCTAAGACCATCGGAAAACAGATATTTACATTATAATTCATTAACAGTAGCAAAATTAGTTATGAAGTAGCAATGAAAATAATTTTAAGATTGAGGGTCACCACAACATGAGGAACTATATTAAAAGGTCACAGCATTAAAAAAGATTGAGAACCACCATATTAAAGGAATAAAAGAAACGAGCTTCCAAGAGTCATCTTCCCCATCTCTCCTCACCTGAGTTCAGGGAAAAAAGAAAGTAACAATTGGGAGCCTCTAAGGAGCCAAAGTTTATAAATAATATTTTCTTTTTACCTGAAAAGAAGCCGTGATACATAATGAAATATGTAAGAGAATAAGTAAGTCACCTAAGATTGTTCAGCTATAAAAGAGTACAGACTTGTGTTTCAATTTTATTGGCTCCAAAAACTATGACCTTAACACATCCTTACTCCTCCACAATTGAAAAGTTATAATGTTCCAAGTTAAAGAGAAACAGAATCAGTAATAACTAATCTGGAAAGGAAAACCAGAGTATAACCATTTTTGAGAATTTGAAGGCAATAATAACTTTTTTATTGAAAACTGTGTACAAGGCATTATGCTAATCATTTTAAATGCACTGGGAACCAGAAATTAGTATTAAGAGTAGAATATGGCTGAAACCGGTTTGGCTCAGTGGATAGAGCGTCAGCCTGCAGACTGAAAGGTCCCGGGTTCAATTCCAGTCGAGGGCATGTACCTTGCTTGCAGGCACATCTCTAGTAGGGGCGTGCTGGAGGCGGCTGATCGATGTCTCTCTCTAATTGATGTTTCTAACTCTCTATCCCTATCCCTTCCTCTCTGTAAAAAATCAATAAAATATATTTTTAAAAAAAGAGTAGAAGATGAATGTCTTGTTGGGGAGAAGCTAGATGCTTCCTGCAATGAGAAACCAGAAAAATATAAAGACCATCCTTCTCCAACCCTGCAAGTGGGCCCCCAAATCTAGGTCCCTGGCAAAATCCCTACTTTTCTCTACCTTCTAATGCTCCTGGGATTACCATTATATAGGTCTTGAGACCACTAAGATTTACATTTCCTTTTCAGTTCATTCTTGGTCCTTTCTTATCTTCTAATATTTCCTACTTTGCCACCATAATCTCTTACCTTGGTTTCTGTGAGATTATCCTGTGTCATCTCTCTTTTCTTCCTTCCCCCTATGATGTCTTGATGATATTGCAATTTTGGCTAGACTAAATTACACTCCCCAGAATCCCCTTCCTAGTGTGCTTCCGGATAAGATGGACTGAAGAGATTGTATCAAATGGGAGATGGAGGATGGGAGGCTGCTGCTTAAACACAGCTCCTCCCAGTTATTCAGTCAAATGCTAATCTCAATGCTGCTGGGAAGGGACTTGGCAGATTAATTAAAGCTTGTAATTAACTGATTTAAATTAAGACTATTCTTGTTGAGAAGGAGGTTTAGCTAAATCATTTGAGAAGCTTTAAAAATAAGATTTAACCTTCCATAGGATGAAAAAGACTCCAGCCTATGGTAAGCTCCTAGGCAAGGTTCTAGCCCTTTTGTGCTCTTCTCTTGCTAAACGCCCAAGCAACTGGGTATCATAGCTTAGTCAAGTCAACACAAAAAAGTCCTTCTAACTTGTGAGACTACAAGAAGTCTGTGACCTGAAAACCGGCCCTTACCTGACTATGCTGGCACCTAGATCTTGAACCTCCAGATAATGGTGTCACAATGGTGAATAGAATCCCTATAGATGGTGGCCTCTGGCACAGATAAGACACACTGGAGATGAGGAGAAATATCCTTTCAGCCTGCACTGAAAAAAAGAAAATAGTGGAGGCAGAATAAATTAAGTAACTTCACCAAGACTATACAGTTAGAAAGAAATAAGTCCACGGCAAAAATAAAGGTGAAAAAAAATTAAATGACCCGAGGAAAGTAACAGTTTCAGAAAGAAACAGAACATGAATAGCCAGGGGCACAAGAAGCAAACCTGGAGAGTCAAGTATCCCAGAGTCAAGAAAAAGCTGAAGGAGATCCTCACCACAAAAATAATATTATAAGAAATGTTAGAGACTTCTTTAAGAAGAAGATGTGTATACGTGAATAAGGAGGTATTACAGAAAAAATAAAAAAATCCCTACTGACTGACAAAGGCATACACAAAAGCAGCAGTGGCTCAATCAATGCTAAATCTAGTAAAAATATTAAAAGGCAAATGTAGGAAGAACATGTGCAATTATAATAGTGAATTAAGGGATACACACAAACACACACAAAATAAGTAACAAATAATGACAAAACCATGAACTTGGAGGGGTGAGAAAAAATGGTCGTGATTTTAGAATGTTTTGAAATGTAGACTTGATATACATGGTCATAGCCTGACATTTGTGCACTGGGCAGGAGATCCTCAGTCTGGCCTGTGCCCTCTCGCTCCCCTAAATGGGCCTACGCCAGCAGTCGGATATCCCCTGAAGGGTCCTTAGTGCTATCGCTGAGGTGAGAGAGGATCCTGCCACGGCCACTGCACTCACCAGCTGTGAGCCCAGCTTCTGGCTGAGTGGCACTCCCCTCTGTGGGAGTGCACTGACCACCAGGGGGCAGCTCCTGCATTGACATCTGCCCCCTGGTGGTCAGTACACATCATAGTGACTGGTTGTTCTTCCATTTGGTTGATTTGCATATTAGGGTTTTATTATCTAGGAAGCACATGGTAACAAAGCAAAAATCTACAAGAGATATACAAGAAATAAAGAGAAAGAAATCCAAATACAACACTGAATACAGTCATCAACCTACAAGAGAAGAGAGCAAGAGAATAAAAAAGGAACAGAAAAGAACCACAAAAGAAATCACAGAACAATAAATAAGATGGCAATAACTATTTACCCATCACTAATTATTTTAAATGTAAATGGATTAAATGCTCCAATAAGAAGATGAGTGGATAAAAAAGGCGTGGTACATATATATGACAAAATATTCCTTAGCCATAAAAAGAATAAAATCTTACCATTTGCAACAACATGGATAGACCTAGAAGGTATAATGCTAAATGAAATAAATCAGGTAAAAAAAGACAAATCCCATATGATTTTATTTGTATGTGAAATCTAAAATAAACAAATAAATAAACAAAACAAACTCATAGAGAACAAATGGAAGACTGACAGATAGGAGGGGATTGGAGGCCTGGGTGAAAATGGGAAAGGGATTAAGAAGTATAAATGGGCAGTTATAAAATAGTTATATAGGGATTTAAAGTACCATTTAGGAAGTATAATCAATAATACTGTAACTATACATGCAATCTGGTAGGAGTAAGATTTATCAGATCACTTTGTAAGTAATGCTATATACCTGAGACTAATATAATATTAAATGTCAACTGTAATTGAAAAATTAATTTTTTTAAAAGTTGACACAAAAATTGAACCATTATACCCAGAAATTCTTAACAATATCAATTTTTATATTTATTTCATTATAAAAAGAGATACATGCTAAAATATGCCTCACATTTTAATTTTCTTTTTGCATTTAGGAGAGGTCTTAGTTTCATATCCAACTTGCTTGTGGAATGACCACCAGTATATACAATTTAAAAAAATAATTCACTAACTGTACAATACTTACTTTTACACATTGTTAAGATCTTGTTTTCAGTATGAAATCAGGGAAAGAAATCCAAAATGCATGCCAGTATTATAGTTATTATGCCTCGAGTATCAGACTTACTTCTTGTAAGATATATTGTAGCTTTTACATTCTGCTACCAATCACACAAATGGGAATTTAAAAATATTCACTTTTGCTGAAACCGGTTTGGCTCAGTGGATTGAGCATCGGCCTGTGGACTGAGGGGTCCCAGGTTCAATTCTGCTTGGGGGTATGTATCCTGGTTGCCGGCACATCACCAGTGGGGGACGTGCAGGAGGCAGCTGATCGATGTCTCTCTCTCATCGATGTTTCTAACTCTCTATCCCTCTCCCTTTCTCTCTGTAAAAAATCAATAAAAATATATTTAAAAATATATATATTCACTTTCTCTGGAAGCCATCAACCTGTCTTTATCTTATCACAAACCTTACCAAGATGGTTTGTATTCACTCTCTCAATTTTCGTATCAATGGTTAATCGCTCTTCCATGGGTAATAGTGATTTGGATTTAACCTCTATGATTTCACGAAAACAACTCTTGCTGATGGTAGGTAGCTAAATTCATGGAAATATTTCAGTTCCCATCTTACGCAACGTTGCCTCCTGTCTTGGGGAAATCTGGCTGCAGATGTCAAAAACAGAGCTGGCCACCCAAGGCTCAAGTTCAGCCTAGAAATGAACATGAAAGATACCATCCTGCCAGTTATCTCCATGTAGGTAGTAACTGGAGCTGCGATTATGGATGAAATTACCCAGTCGGTAAGTACGGGGTGTGAAAAAAGAGTGCTTCGGACCAAGTTGTAAATGTCAACACTTAACTCCTGAAAAGAGACAGGGGAGTTAATAGGGAGTGTGGCATTTTAGAAGGGAAAAAGGTGTTTCAAGCATGCGGTCGGTCAACATTTTTGAAAGCTGATGAAATGTCAAGAAATGTGAAACCTTAAATATTTGCATTGGAAGTCCATCTGGGGCACTAGAAGAGGGAGAAGACAAATTGGAAGAGGTTGAGGGATAATTAAAAATCTACAACCGTTAATTCCTTTGCACTGCACCGAAGATGACTGATTTGCTATTCCTGGCTTTTCTCGATATGGCCCCTTGCTATATTTAACTTTATTTTGTATTTCATTCCATGTGGGCTTTCAAAACTTGTGCCGTAATGAAGATGGCTATTCTCTTATTTAACTCACTCAATGCACCATTTTGCTAAATCACCCATGACTGTTTATGGAGTTCTAACTATGTGTGAGTGCTGGGCAAGCGCTGAAAACTCAGCCCTGAGCAGTGATGAGGTCTCTACGACGCAGAGTAGATTTATATAGCCGAACTGCAACGGTAGGGATGGTTATAACAGACTAGCTGAAGGAATAACCAACCATACAGTCTCAGTGATTGACAACAGTAAAGCAACCCTTATTTATTGTCTAAGCTCCAGGAAGACCAAGGCCAGCTATAACCCTCATCCATATATTGCCAAAAACCAGACAGAAAACAGAAACAAATGGACAGGCAAAGTTCATTAGGACCTCTTGAAGATTGTCTCTAAAATGCAGTATACATAATGTCCACTCATATGTCATTGGCCAAACCACATCCCATGGCCAGGTTCAATGTCAATAGGACAGGGAATATATAGCGTTTCTATAATGAACTCCTTGAACTCTAGGGCAATGAGCAGCAATATACAGTATAATCCCCTTACAGAAAAGAAATAGCAGGGAACTGTCTGCAGTAGGACAATCTAGCACAAGAATTAACTCTTATATTTTATCTACAAAATCACCCTATAAATATCTAAGAAAAGCTGGCTCAACTTTTAAATATCCACAATAATGCTATCACAATCCTACTGGTTCTTTTTTAAAAATATATTTTTTATTGTTTATAGCATTACAGATATCTTCCATTTTCTTCCCTCTACCCCCTTAATCCCAGCCGCTACTCACCCACCCCCAGATCTTCACCATCCTATTGCAAATGTCCATGGGAACCCAATAAAGATGGTGGCAGCCAGGGAGCTGGAGAGAGCAGGAGGCTTGAGTTGCCCCTGGTGATGCAGGAAACCAAGCTTCCCACCCGCCCTGGTTAGTCCTGACCTCCATTCAAGCTACAGAGTTTCAATTATAGAAGATAAATAAATCCCAGATACCTGTTTCCAGCTGGCCCTGGCTTCTGTGCAAGAAGGCTCTGAAAAAAAAAAGAAAAAAGAAAGAAAGAAAGAAAGAAAGAAAGAAAGAGAGAGAGAGAGAGAGAGAGAGAGAGAGAGA
>PVJN01056591.1:0-12717 GCA_004026805.1 Lasiurus borealis | reverse complement strand
ATTTCTTTAAATAGATTTTCAGTATCTTGCTCTCTCTCTTCTTCTGGCACCCCCACAATTCTGATGTTGGTATGCTTGAAGCTGTCCCAGAGGCTCCTTACATTATCTTCACATTTTTGGATTCTTTTCTCTTCTTGCTTTTCCAGTTGAGTGTTTTCTGCTTCTTTATATTTCAAATTTTTGACTTGATTCTTGCCTTCCTCTAGTCTGCTGTTAGGTCTCTGTACAATATTTTTTATTTCAGTCATTGTATGTTTAAATTATAGTTGGTCCCTTATCATCTCTAGTTGGTTCTTTTTCATCTCCTCTTGGGTCTCGCTAAATTTATCCATCTTTTCTAGGAAATTCTTGAAAAACCTTATAAGCGTGGTTTTGAACTCTATATCCAGTCATTTATTTTCCTCCATTTCTTTTGTTTGTGATCCCTTCCCTTGACTCGACATTTTCACTGTGCTGGGAGAACTTCTTTGTTGGATTCAGCCTTATGATACCAGACTTGCAAATCTGCAAAAGCCTCTCTATTGAGCTTGGGATGGGTGGAGTCTCAGGGCGTAAGGAACTGCCTTGCCTTCCAGTCAGCTCTGCCCTCCACGGCCCCTGAGTCTCACGTGACTGGGTAATCGCTGGAGCCGTCCCTGTGTGCACATGTGCTCTCGCAGTGCCTCTAGACCACTGCCTTTCTGGCTCCCCTATGCTCCAGAACCATATGAGTCTGGGTCCCCAGGGTTTCGCCCAAAACTGGGGTTTAGTGAAGTTAGAAGTGGCGCAGTTGGGAGGGTGTGTCTCCCGCCCACTCGTGAAAGCAGCGGCACAATCAGCAGCCAGTCCTCTGCGCATCACCTGACTTCTGATCTCTTGCAACTCCCCTAAATTTCCATGGACTTCTCCCTTTTCACAGTCTAAACTTGTCCCATATGAGTTTCGGTTGGACCTGGGGTTTAGTGTCATAGGATAAGGGGGTTCAATGCTGTTGAAAGTCTCTGTTTCCCTCCCACCAGAGAAAGCCAGTCAGGTTCTCAGGCACCTGCTTTCTGCACGCACACATCTCCATACCTCAGCTTTTTGCAGCTCCTCTGGGTTTCTGTGAGCCCCTCCCTTTCCTTCTAGTTGTAGAATTTCCACTCAGCCAGCTTTCGTGTGGTTCTGGATGATGCCTGTTCTGTCTTTTAGTTGTAGTTTTGAAATTGTTGTGCGAGGCAGCAGTGTAGGGGTTTACCTATGCCACCATCTTGGATTCTCTCCCTGGATTGTTTTCTTTAATGGAAACCACATAGAAGAATACTCCTGGCAAAAGGAGATCTGGAACCAGTGGAAAGAATCTGTCTGAGACTTTGCGGCCATTTTCTGCTACCAGTCCCAGCTTGCCTCTATTCTGTGACTTCCTTTCCCTTCAGGTAGTCACTGCTTAGGGGGATGAAACCCAGAAGGCCAGCCTTTTTCTTCACTCTTGGTAGCAAGGCTTTGACCCAATCTGTAAACACATGTTGGATGGGAACCTTGTGACAGCATGTGTGCCCAGGGCACAGGCACAAGGCCCGGGGCCTGTCCCAGAGGCCAGGAGTGCAGATACCACTCCAAGGCATGTTTCCATGAACCTGGCCATGCCACATGGAAAGCATCCAGAAGCAGGAATAAATGTACCCTCCATGGCTCCCACATGTCTCCGAA
The DNA here is from genome assembly GCA_004026805.1 of Lasiurus borealis. NCBI lineage: Eukaryota > Metazoa > Chordata > Mammalia > Chiroptera > Vespertilionidae > Lasiurus > Lasiurus borealis. The sequence goes on along the minus strand of PVJN01056591.1, from coordinate 11,049 downwards.
GGCACCAGGGCCCACATGCCCACGCAGCCAGTGTGGGGAAGCATGGTGCTGCCATCTTTCTCTACTCTGTCTCCAACTCTTACAACTTTTAATACTCCTCAGTTTATCTTTTAACAGGAGAAAGGAAATAAGTAATTTAAGCTCAGTTAAGTTGACTTGGGTTATATTCTAATTCTGCCATTTTCTTACCATTCTGTCCTTGAGCAAGTCGCTTATTTTCTTTAGCTTTTCTTCCTAGGTCATACTAAGAATTACCACATGGCCCAGCAATTCCACATCTGAGTATAAACCCAAAAGAGCTGAAAGCAGGAACTCAAGCAGATATTTGCACTATGTTCATAGCAGTATTTTCACAAGAGCCAAAAGGTGGGAGCAACCCCAGTGTCCATTGGTAAAAGTAGGGATCAAAAAAATGTGGTATATACATCCAGTGGGTATGGTTCATCCTTAAAAATTCTGACATTCCCACACAACATGAACATTGAAAACAAGTGAAATAAATCAATCATAAAAAAGACAAAATGTATGGCTCCATTCCTATAAGGTACTTAACATGAAGGCCCCAGAGTAAGCAAATCATAGACACAGAAAGTGGAACAATGGTTGTGAAGGCCGGGGTAGGGGAAGGGGAGTTGGTATTTACTGAGTTCTGGAGATCGATTGGATAGCAATGTGAATATACTTAACACTACTGAAATTTAAAATGTTTAAGACTAGTAATTTTATGTTCTGTGTATTTTACTACAATTGAAAATATTTTTAAAAGATCAAAAGCTCACAGAAAGTATTGATAAGAATAGATGAATTGGAGGAGAATCCAAGATGGCGGCATAGGTAAACACCTACACTGCTGCCTCACACAACAATTTTAAAACTACAACTAAAAGACAGAACGGGCATCATCCAGAACCACAGGAAATAAAAATTAAAAAAAGAAAAAGAAAAAGAAGGAATAGATGAGTTGATATATATGGAAATACCTAGAACAGTAGATGAGTTAATATATATGGAAATATCTGGAACAGTTTAAGAGATGTTAGGGTCTTTTTTCTCTATTTATTTATTAAATCCTGGTCCTAACTCCTGATGTTTTAAAGATGCAGACCAGTGATTATTAACCTGTGTGCCTCAAGAGTTTTTAAAACACACAGCACCTGAGAAACCAAGATGGCTATATAGGTAAACACCTGAAATTGCTACCTTGCACAACCACTTAAAAACTACAACTAAAAGACAAAACAGGCATCATCCAGAACCACAGGAAGGCTGGCTGAGTGAAAATTCTACAACTAGAAGGAAAGAGAAAAGAACACTGAGACTCAGAGGACGTGTGGAAGTAAAGTATGGAGGTACGGAGGCGCTTGCAGAAAAGGCTGGCAACTGAGGACACTGTTGTCTTTTTCAATGGGGAGGAAGACACAAGCTCCTGACTGCTCTGAATTCCAGTTCTGAGCAAGACTCTGGGGACCCAGACTCATACAGGGAGAAACTGGACTATCTGGCTTCAGGCGGAAATCGAAGGCAGTTTTCTCACAGATGTGCTTGCATCAATTATCGCAGGAGACTGAATCTGGGGCCTCTTAGGGCAGGACTAATGGGAAGCCATAGTTGTTTACTCTGCCCTGGGACTCCGCCCCACCCAAGCTGTGTGCAGAGGCTTTTGCATATGAATGGCCTGGCCCTTTGCAATCTAAACTTACCTAATAAACTGCAGCCGAGTCAGAGAGACACAGAACATCCAAAAGAAGGCCCAAGGCACCACAGGAGCTTGCATTGCTTCAGAGCTGGGCCTCATTTGGGCACCTCCAACCACAAACAAAGAAGATGAATCTGCAGATCTCTTCGTAGTTCCTGCTGGGTGGCCTCAGGCAGAGGCTAAATTAGCACCTCCTTAGAGATTCAAAAGCCAGTGTACCCAGTGGTCAGAGTGAGACTATCCAGATTACAACTCCTTAGATCCATAAGGACACACTCAAGGGGAAGACTCAGTGAGCATCAAAGTCCCACTAAAGCAAGTCTTGCCTCTTAAGGGAGTCTTCAACACAGAAGTTCTTCCATCATAAGACACAGCTGATCCTCACAGCCAATTGGCCTGGAGGTCAATTCCTCCCAGTGATACCCACAACAAACAAGGCTTAACAACAAGACTGTGCACACAGCCTACAAAGGGGTGCACTAAGAGTGTCCACCTCAGGAAACTAGGAAGGCTGAGCCACTGGGCCCCTATAGGACACCTAGCACACAAAGCCACTCTATCAACACAGGGAAGCAGCCAAAATGCAAAGACAAAGAAAAAGGTAACTAATAACAGAAATGGAGGAAAGAAAACTACTGGATATAGAGTTTAAAACTATGATTATAAGGTTTTCAAGAATTTTTTAGAAAAGGCCAATAAATTTAGTGAGACCCACAGGATATGAAAAAGGACCAACTAGAAATTAAGCATACACTGACTGAAGTAAAGAATAATATACAGAGATCCAATAGCAGAGTAGAGCACTGGTCAGCAAACTGTGGCTCAAGAGCCACATACACCTCTTTGGCCCCTGGAGTGTGGCTCTTCCACAAAATACCACGTGCAGACACACATGTACAGAGCAACTGAAACTTCATGGCCCATGCGCAGAAGTTGGTGTTCGGCTCTCAAAAGAAATTTCAATCATTGTACTGTTGATATTTGGCTCTGTTGAGTGATGAGTTTGCCGACCACTGAACTAGAGGATCACAAGAATCAAGTCAAAGTTTTGAAATACAAAGAGCAAAAAACACCCAACCGGAAAAGCAAAAAGAACTAAAAAATATGAAGATAGTGTAAGGAGCCTCTGAGACAACCTCAAGTGTACCAACATCAGAATTGTGGGGGTGCCAGAAGAAGAGAGAGAGCAAGATATTGAAAACCTATTAGAAGAAATAATGACAGAAAACTTCCCCTACTTACTGAAAGAAATAGACTTACAAGTCCAGGACATGCAGAGAACCCTGAACAAAAGAAATCCAAAGAGGACCACACCAAGACACATCATAATTAAAATGCCAAGAGCAAAAGACAAAGAGAGAATCTTAAAAGCAGCAAGAGAAAAACAGTTACCTACAAAGGAGTACCCATATGATTGTCAGCTGATTTCTCAACAGAAACGATGCAGGCCAGAAGGGAGTGGCAAGAAATATTCAAAATAATGAATAGCAAGATCCTATAACCAAGATTACTCTACCCAGCAAAGCTATCATTCAGAATTGAAGGTGAGATAAAGAGCTTCACAGATAAGAAAAAACTAAAGGAGTTCATCACAGCCAAACCAGTATTATATGAAATACTGAAAGGTATTCTTTAAGAAGAGAAAGAAGAAAAAGGTAAAGATTAAAAATGATGAACAACAAATATATATCTATCAACAAGTGAATCTAAAAATCAAGTGAATAAAAAAATCTGATGACAGAATAAACTGGTGAATATAATAGAATCAGGGGCATAGAAAGGGAGTGGACTGACAATTCTCAGGGGAAAAGAGTGTGGGGGGTGCAGGGAGAGACTGGAAAAAAATTGTACACCTATGAATGAGGACAGTAGGGGTGGGATAAGGGCAGCAGATAGGGTGGAAATATGGTGGAGGGGATCTATGGGTGGGTGGAAGAGAAACAACTGTAATAATCTGAACAATAAAGATTTATTAAAAATAAAATATGCAGCACCTGACCATTAAATCAGGGCATTGACCGTTCTTCCCTTAGATTATCAAATAAAAACATGGCAACAAAACAGCATAGTATAGCCATCCTGTATAATGAATCTAAATTGTACCTTTTTTTTAAAAAAAATCAAGTTTTATTGTTCAGATTATTACAATTGGTCCTCTTTTCCCCTAAGAGCTCCCCTCCACCAGGTTTCCACCCCTCACTCTGCCCTTACCTAGCACCCCTTGTCTTCATCCATAAGTGTATGTTTTTTGTCCAGTCTCTTCCTGCACCCCCTCAGCTCTTTCCCCCTGAGAATTATTAGTTCACTCCCTTTCTATGCCCCTGATTCTATTATACTCACCACTTTATTCTGTTCATCAGATTTTCAATTCACTTGATTTTTAGATTCACCTGTTGATAGATATGAACAACGAATACCTAATTTTTATCTTTGCCTTTTTCTTCTTCCTCTTCTTAAAGAATACCTTTTAGCATTTCATATAATCCTGTTTTGATGATGATGAACTCCTTGGTTTTTCCTATCTGTGAAGCTCTTTATCTGACCTTCAATTCTGAATGATAGCTTTCTTTTTTTCTTTTGGCGATATTGGGGGGGGGGGGGCAGGCGGGAGCCTTCCTCTAGTGGAAAGGACTGCCACCTTCCTTTGGCTTGCCATCCCTTTTATTTAGGTTTGGGATACACTCTTTGCCCTGAAGCAGGCAATTCCAGTAACAAGTAGATTTATCAGTCAGGATTGACATGATTTGATGGGCAAGTTCATTGTCTCAATTAGATAGGGAGTGGCTGTTTTTGACCTTTCAGAGATTCAAGGTTGACCAGCCTTCTAGCCTCCTGTTTACATCCATTTAGTGAGAACAATGTTTGATTTCCAACATCTCCCCCGTTTTCTTTTCTCTAAAAAATCTTGCGTCTGTAGACTAGAAATAAATATTAAGAACAAAAAATAAGACAAGCAACAATGGCTATGCTAAGAAGTAAATGAATAAGTCTATAGTATCTTTCTTTCTGGGCCAATGGTCCTTTGAGTCCCAATTTCAATGTCAAACAGTTTTTTGAGTGTACATGTTAGCAATGAAATTTCAATTCTGGATGGTGGACAAATGGTGGCAATGCACGTCTGACCCTCTCTGGTTTGGTCCTGGGCAACCTGCATCAATCGATGCACAGCTGCTGACTGTTAGGATGGCAAGGTGTCGTCAGCCTCTTCCATCTCTGGACTGTTTCTCCTCTTGCCTTCATAGCTGGAGCATTCTCTGTTGTAGGAATTCACATGGTCTTTGAACTGTTTTTCTGAAAATATACAAACATTCTGTTAGTGTCGAAACGCTCGCCACTCAAAGGAAGGCTCCAAGAGACGTTCTCATGCAAACAGCAAAGGGTTTATTCACCAGCATGCTGGGGCTCACAACATACTCTGAAAGCAGAGCAGAGGCTGAGAGCCCCGAACCAAGTTACAGGGTATTTTTATAGTATTACGATAACAGGATGCAGCTGGCGGTTATTGGTTATCTCTGGGTTAATCTCTTGAGACATCTGGGCCTTGTCTCCTTCCACAATTTGGCTACAGGCTGTCTTCACCACACACACTAACAACCTGCACCTGGGTTACACTAACAACCTGCACCTAGGTTACAGCACTCTGGAAATTTCCACTCTATTCTTAACTTTGAGAATTTTTAACTCTTCAATTCTCAACCAAAAGTTAATAAAGGAATTTTTTCTAAGAATTTGACTTTGGATCCTTTTTATTTTTGTCCAAATTCTTTTCCTTTGGCTTATTTTAATACTATGTATATTTTTCATGGGTGTCTTGCTGTTAAGTAAAAAAATTTTTCTAGATCTAATTTGCTTACAGGATACTTTTCCTTACATAATATTACTGTATCATCCCCCCCACTTTTTTTTTATTAGGAGGCTTTTGGAAAATTTTTATAATTCAAATATGACTGCTTTATGTTTATTGAATGTTAAGTAATTTTACCATGCAATGAACTACCAATAGAAATTTTAGTTAATACTTTAGGAACAACTTTTTCCAGTACAATTAAATTTTCTTGAATATTCACTTATTTCTGTAGTGATTGAAATTGGGAACTACTGGGAAATCCCCTCACAGGTAGGTTTAACACTTCCTCCTCTAAAGCCAGGCCTGCAAACTATTAAGGGGAGGGGAAGGTTCAGAATCAGGGTTCTGATTAACTGCAAATGTTGTGGGGCGACCCAGGTGGAACTGGAACCCACCCACGAAAGACAACCACCAGACAGCCAATTGGAAAATTTAGGAAGCCTTTATTACAAACTCGAGTCCGGGCTCACGGTTCAACTGACACAGTAGAGAATCACGAGAGCCCTGAACTTCTGCAGCAAATGCCTTTTATCCTCAGTGCAGGAGGACTTGGCTAACTTTAATTGGCTAAGCATTACTCTTTATCTAAACTCTGATTAAGCAAGCAGCTTAGAATGCAGATGTACTTCTTAGGGGTGGTTTGTCAGACCCTGTGGTTTCTCAGAGCTGGGTGTGCCTCAGGTACCTGATGTTTGTGTACGAAAACCACCATTTCCTGGTTTTACTGCCTCCAGGCCTGAGGTCACCCTGACCTTAATTCAACTCCTTATGGGGGGAACGCAGTCTGGTCCTTGCCCCTCCACACAATCTTGAGCCTATTATCTTTGGCTAGACCACAACACCTGAAACACGGCTTCCTGAGTCCGTTGGGCTAACTAGGTCAATCCTTGATAGGAAACTCCTGGGTTAGCTGGTCCCTTGCTGCCTGAGAACCAATTAGAGATTGCCGAGTCAGCATTTGTGAGCCAATAGGGGAAGGCAGAATGGGTATAAAAAGAGGGACTGCCCCTTTGTCGGTGCTCTTACCAGGCGAGCCCCTGGCAGCCCGTCCTTGCCTGACATGACATCGTCTTTAAATCCTGCGTGGCAATCCCTGACGCACCGCTGTGATGCCCAGGGAAGATAGGGCGACCTGGAAGTATACAACTGGAAGAACCAGAACCCTCCTTTCTCGCTTGCTACGTCCAGAGAAGTAAGTTCTACCAGAGGAGCCAACATGTGATACTGTATGTGCGAACTTTGGCATCGCTTCTATTAAATTGTCACTCTGAGGGTGAGGGTTCTCAGTTGGTAAAGAAGTCATTGGTGCAAGGTCCTGAACAGCACATGTGAACACAGACCTGACCTGCCCAGAAATCTCTGCACAGTGAAGATGGAGCCAATACCAGCTGATGCTGGTTCTCTGCTCTGTGGGCCGGGCCAGTGAGTGAGTGATGTTGGCTAATTCTGGTGAGCTGGGTTTGCTGTGCCAGAAGTACTCATCAACCCACCTGGGACGATTGCCAACAGCTGGTGAACTATGTGGATTGCAAAGGGGGCATCATTGTGAGCGGCTCCAGGGACAGAACGGCCAAGGTATGGTCTTTGGCCTCAGGCCGGCTTGGCCAGTGCTTATACGGCTTGTTGTGGGCACTTCTCACCCCTGAGAATCTGGGACCTCAACAGTGGGCAGCTGATGATACACCTGGGCAGTGACTTTCCCCCAGGGGCTGGGGTTTTGGACCTCATGTCCCCTTTCACGCTCCTGTCCGGTGGCTATGACACCTATGTTCGATACTGGGACCTCCGAACCAGCGTCTGGACGTGTGTCATGGAGTGGGAGGAGCCCCACGACAGCACCCTGTACTGCTTACAGACAAATGGGAACCACTTGCTGGCCACAGGTTCCTCCTACGGGGTTGTACGACTATGGGATCGGTGCCAAAGGGCCTGCTTAAATCGAGATGTGGTATTCCTGTTTTGTTATGCTCAATGTCTGTTAATCGCACATCACAAACCAGGTTCTGGAAGTGATAAAGGATGTAAATTTGAGCTATGGGATTGGGGTGCCGATCCAAAGTTCGAATCTTGCCAGCACCGATGACACGCCTTCCTGCTGACGTCGACACCCCTGAGCAGTCTGGTGTATTGCCTGCGCTTTACCACCAAGCATACAGGCAGGGCCATCCCAGCTGTGGGCCAGGGAAGCCAGCTACTCAGGGACCTCTCTTGCTTGGAGGGTGCAGTGATGATGCTCCCCACCTGCATCCCCAGTACTTGTCTGCCGTAGTCACCCTAGACTCTGTCATCTGGGCACAAGCCCTAGGACATGGGACCTCTGCCCAAAAGGCCTAGCTGATTGCCCTAACTCAGGCACTCTGATGGGGAAAAGGAGCCAGGCTGCTGCGTCAGCTAAGGTTTGAGCCCAGATTCGAATCTGTATTAAATTTAGGTGAGCCCAGATTCAAATCTGTAATAAACTTAGGCCTGTTTGAATTTGGTTAGTCTTTGTGGTCTGTCTTGTGGGGACTTGCTCTGTTACAATTTCAATTAACCAACTGAATTAATTTGAAAACTTAACTACTATTTTATTGTAGTTTATTAACTTTCTAACAACAATCTTAGTTTTATCCTGTAAACATTAGTGGAAAGGATTATTTGCATTCTTGAGTAGGCCCCTGAGCATTCCTGGTGTTAAGTTGGATTTAGAATATAGGGAAGCTGTCAGCCAAGTCTGTCTGCTGCTGGGTCCCGATCTGACCTGCACCAAATCTTTGTCATCTGTGTCCCGAACAGAGCTGAGCCAAGTCTCTCTTGTCACCTGGGGCCCGATTGGAGCTGGGCGTGGGAAGTGAAGCAGCCATGAGGCAGGAGACCTCCCTCAGAAGGGGCGAAGGTTCAAGCCCCTGCAATGTTGCGAGGGTGAAGGTTTGTGCCTCTCACCTGTTGATCGCCAAGTTTTCTCCTGATGGTCACTCTGCTACTGTGCCTGTCTTAGGTTGTTCCTCCTCTGAGGAATCTTACCCAGCCATCCTCCGGGGCCAAGCAGGTTGATGTGAGGTTCAGTTCTGTCTCCTTGGTAGCTGATGCCCTTGTGGCCTCCATGCCCAGTACCTGCCTTGGGATCCCCTCGCCTGCTGGCAGGGACCCAGCACTGATCACACATCTTGGGGAACCCAGGTTTCTTCTCCAGGGAGGGCCCAGCTCACACTACTAGGTGAGAGACAGATTCATGGTACCAGCCAACACGAGGCTTCAACCTCAGCATGAACAGAAAGCTCAGGCAACAGCTGTGGGAGTGTCCCTCTTGGCAAAAAGAGCAAGAAAAGCCAATATAGAATGCTCAAGTGCCTTCTCACTGCCTTAATTCCTTTCCTGTTATTTTTTTTTAACTTGCTATCAAATATTCAAAGAATTAGATTGTAAGTTTGTTTGGGATATTTGTCAAAAAACTATAATGACATTGTAGAATAATATTATGTAAGGATATTCTTTTGTTCTAGGCCATGGCAATACAATTTCAAACTGGCTATCAATTTGTTTTTGTATAAACAAGGTCTTAGTTACTTTATTAGAATACTTAATCAAATTGCTTACAAAGACATTGGCTTTTTATTTAGCTGAAAACCTTTTTTTTTATTTAAAAAGCTAATTTATTAAAGTAGGTCTCTTAAACATCTAAATTTCTTTTGCTTTTAAAATTATGTCTTATTCACAAGCCACAAATAATGCCCCGCTTCTAGTATAAGGATACAGGCGGCTACAGCTTTTTGTTATTTAAAATTGTTGGTGGGATTTTAAGAAATATTTAGTTACTTAATTTTGCCCTTCGTAGAGACTACAAGAAACAGGGGAATCGGTACACCTAAGGGTTCTTACCCACGAAGGGTCAGGAATATAAGTCAAAAATACTTCCCCATGTGCCCCAGGTAATATTACCGACCAGCTGATAACTGTTGGCATTGCAAGAAAGACGTTCTTAGGCGTCTTTACCATGCTCCCGGTGGCCTTCAGGCTGTTTGTTCTGCTTGTCCTCCTCCTGATCCTCTTCTTTTGCTTGGAGTCGCTGCTCTCTGTAGCTGAGGTAGCTGATTGTCTGCAGCTGCATGGTGTGGCTCCAGGTGCAAAGTCCTTTTCAGTCTGACTAGTTTCTCTCTTGGATCCCTGTTGCAGTTTTATATTTCTAGCAGGAATCCATACAGGTTTGGAAAATTTTTCTGGAAATATACAAGCATACCCTCTCCCAAAGGTTAATAATGGATCGGGTCCCTTCCATAAGCCAGATTCGGGATCTTTCCATTTAACTAAACCATTTCCTTTTGTTTTATCCTGACACCAATGTAGTTCCATAGGTATCGGTCCATTAGCATCACAAGTGAAAAAATTTAAAGTAATTAAGGCTTGGTGCAGGATGATTTCTCCATCATCCCCTCTTTGTTTTTTTCAAGTTGGGATTTTAGTTGCTGATGCTGTCGTTCAATAATGGCCTGTCCTTGAGAATTATATGGTATTCCTGTAATGTGCTGAATTTTCCACCTTTTACAAAATTCCTGGAATTTACAGTTTTTGTAAGCAGGCCCATTATCAGTTTTAATAATTTTTGGAACTCTTCATGGCGGCAAAAGCAGCTAGGCAATGATTAATAACCTGTTTTGCCGTTTCTCCTGTAGATGCAGTAGCCCATATTACTTTTGAAAAGGTGTCTACAGAGACATGTAATGCCCCAAGGCGTCCAAAGGAAGTATAATGCGTTACATCCATTTGCCAGATATGGTCTCTTAGCAAACCTCTAGGGTTGACTCCTGTGCTAGGCTCTTGAGGTAGATGTAACATGCAAGTGGGACATTCCTTAATAAATCTGTTTTGCTTCTGTCAAGTGATTGAGAATTGTCTAGACAGTATTTTGGCAGACTGATGTAAAAGCTGATGAGATTCTAAGGCTTCTTTTAATAAAGCTACCAATTGATCAGCATGTGCATTTCCTTTTGTTAAAGGACCAGGTAAAACAATATGAGCCCTGATGTGAGTGATATAAAAAGGATATTGTCTTTGTTGTACAATTTGCTGAACTTGTTTAAATAATAAAAATAAACTTTGGTCACTAAGCCATTTCAACCGGGTAGTTTCAATTCTATTCACTAAGTTTGCAGAGTAAAAGGAATCAGATGATATTGTTAGGGTCGAAATGCTCGCAGCTCAAAGGAAGGCTCCAAGAGACGTTCTCATGCAAACAGCAAAGGGTTTATTCACCAACATGCTGGGGCTCACAACATACTCTGAAAGCAGAGCAGAGGCTGAGAGCCCCGAGTCCATACAAAGCTGAGCTTATATATACTATGTGACAAGCAACAGGGTTATACAGAGTTTTATTTCCTCATTCCTGCACACATCTCACAATCTACAGACTCCGCTTATTTCTGGTTACCATGGGGTTTCGATAATGGATGGGACTGATGGTTATCTCTGGGTTAGTTTCTGGAGACATCAGGACCATGTTTCTAGTCGCAATTTTGCTACAGGCTGTCTT
>PVJN01056590.1:0-12726 GCA_004026805.1 Lasiurus borealis | reverse complement strand
GTCCCGGGTTCAATTCCAGTCAAGGGCATGTACCTTGGTTGCGGGCACATCCCCAGTGCGGGGCATGCAGGAGGCAGCTGATCGATGTCTCTCTCTCATCGATGTTTCTAACTCTTTGTCCCTCTCCCTTCCTCTCTGTAAAACAACCACTAAAATATTTAAAAATAAATAAATAAAAATAAAAAGAATGTATGTCAATGACAACATTTGGCTTATTACTTCAGTGCTTTTTCTTCTATACCACTCCTTTCACTTAGGCAAAATTATGTAAGTATGGGCACTCTTTTTAAATATGAGGATTTCTTTCTCTTGTAATTCTATTTAAACTATATGTGTTTTGCCCTAGCTGGTTTGGCTCGGTGGACAGAGTGTCGGCCTTTGAACTGAAGGGTTCTGGGTTCAATTCCAATCAGGGGCACATGCCAAGGTTGCAAGCACAGTCCCCAGTGTGGGGCGTGCAGGAGGCAGCCAATCAATGATTCTCTCTCCTTATTGATGTTTCTCTCTCTCTCTCTCTACCTCCCCTCCTCTCAATAAAAATTAAAAATAAGTAAAAAAATAAACTATATGTGTTTTATTTCTGTTATTCAAAAACATGTATGCTTTGTATTTTTAGGTCCGGTTTATCACAAAAATATGGCATCCTAATATTAGTTCTGTCACAGGGGCTATTTGTTTGGATATCCTGAAAGATCAGTGGTAAGAGATTTTCCATTTACCTTCTCTCCCATATGAATTCTAAGACTATATTTGGAGTGTTAAAATGAGTACTGCTTCAAAGCATAAGCTGCATATACAGAGGTGGGCAAAAGTAGATTTACAATTGTTCATATGGTAAATAATACAAAAAATAGTAATGCAAGAATAAACTGTTTTGCCTTAACCAGTTTGGCTCAGTGGATAGGGCGGCAGCCTGCAGACTGAAAGGTCCCAGGTTTGATTCCAGTCGAGGGCACGTACCTTTGTTGTGGGAGGTGGGCAGGAAGCAGCTGATTAATGTCTCTCTCATCAATGTTTCTAACTCTCTATCCTTCTCCCTTCCTCTCTGTAAAATATCTTTTAAATATATATATTTTTAAAAAGAATAAGCTGTAAGCCTACTTTTTCCCACCATGTATTACAGTTTCTCTTATTTGGGCAATGACTAAGATTTATGTATTTAAGTACATAACTGAAAATGTTATAATGGAGATCACAGTCTATATTTTAATATAGGCTTATCAAGTAATGTCAGATGCTAGCTTACCTCTTGAGAAAAGTCTTGGACTTCATTTGTTATTTTGGTAAATTTGTTTTTTGTTAACTTGAAAAGGTTTGTGAAAGACTTTAAAAAAAAAGTATTGAAATAATCAGCTCGGACTTAGATGGTGTTACCCAACAAAAATGTGAAAAGCAGTGTTAATTGAGCACAGATTCTGAGAAGTACCTTTGTAAATGATATCTTCATCTGCACAGTAATTTGTAGTGCTTTCACATATTTTGTCTGATTTGATCTTAACATAGTGGTTTAAGAGTTCTTACTCTGACCCAGGTCTGTGTGGCTCAGTTGGTTTTGCATTGTCCCATGCCGCTAGAGCAGTGGTTCTCAACCTTTTTTAATGCTGTGACCTTTTAATACAGTTCTTCATGTTGCAGTGATCCCAAATCTTAAAATTATTTTTGTTGTTACTTCATAACTGTAATTTTGCTACTGTTAATGAATCATAATGTAAATATCTGTTTTCTGATGGTCTTAGGTGATCTTGCTAGCAGTTTTCAACCTATGGGTCGAGATCCACAAGTTGAGACCTGCTGCTGTAGAGCCTAAGACCATCAGAAAACACAGATTTTTACATTATGATTCATAACAGTAGCAAAATTACAGTTATGGAGTAGCAACGAAAATAATTTTAAGATTGGGGGGTCACCACAACATGAGGAACTGTATTAAAAGGTCACAGCATTAAAAAAGGTTGAGAACCATTGCTCTAGAGGTTTGATTCCTGATTGGGGCACGTGCCTGAGTTCCAGGTTCAATCCCCAGCAGGGGGGGAGGGGGCAGCTAATCCATGTTTCTCTCTCTCCCTCTCCCTTCCTCTCTCAAAATCAGTAAGCTTTTTTCTTTGTTAACTTCTTACTCTAGAGCCATTATGTTCAAAATGTTTAAATCTTGATTCTGTCATTTACTGAATAGTGTAGTCTTGAGCAAATTACTTAATCTTTGTGCCTTATTTCACTCATTTGAAAAAAATATGGGGTTAATACTTCATAAGGATGAAGTGAATTGTTTTATGTCTGGCATATTCTAAAAATGGATAAAAAGACTAAGACAAAGAGGTATAAACAGACATTGGGGCCCGCTGGTGTGGGTCAGTGGTTGAACATGGACCCATGCACAAGGAGGTCACTGGTTCAGTTTCCGGTCAGGGCATGTGCCCAGGTTGCAGTCAAGCAGGGAGCATAAAGACATTGAAGTGGGAGAAAATAGTAGTAACTTATGTGTTTGATTTGTTAAGGAAGGGAAAGAATGGAACCTGAACAAGGTGAGACAGGAATGACAACATTCAGTGTATGGGCGAGTTGGTTTATTTAGTAACTGGATAAACAGGCAAGAGTTGCTGGTTTTGTTTTGTTTTGTTTTGTTTTTTCATTCTAATAGCACATCTTTGTAAGGTTTCCCACTCAGTATATCATCTCTTGGGACCTAGTTTCTTGATCTACATTCCATATTGTTAAACATTGAACAGTGTAGAATACATCCGTCTAACTTTATCTTCTGTCATTAATTTGATTTTTTGCTTTTTGCAACTTACTGAATTTCTTGGCCTCGTTGTTTTTACTTATAAGGTCATTTCCAAGACCCCTAGCTCTATCATTCAGTGATATTAATATTTGCAGTGTTAAGAGATACCTTTTCTTTTTTTTTTTCACTTGATTCCTATGATATCAATTCTGTTCTTCTCTTTTTCCTATGCCCACTCTCTGACTCCTTAACTGGTTACTCCCTCTCTGGAGCTTTACATATGAAAATGCCTCAGGACTAAGTCCTAACCTGTGCTCCTTTCCATCAGTACTTACTTCCTTGGTGAACTCATCTGATCTCATAACTTCATGATTTACATTCTAGCAACTCAAATTTATCTTACTGAACTCATCTAGGCTTATGTCAAATTTAAACATGTTGGAAACTGAACTGATTGATATTCCTCCTAACCAAAAACCTGGTTCACCCCATCTAAATTATTAGCAATTACAACCTCTCAGTTGCTCAGAACAAAGTCTCATCATGGTGCTTAGTTCTTCTTTCTCTGGTACCTTGTACCTTGTAAATTCTGTTGACGGAACTTCCAAAATCTTAGAACCTTCATTACTACCACCTTGATTCAAGTAACATTACCTCTTGCCTGAATGATTATGGTAGCTTGCCTCACTGCTTCTGACCCTTCCCTGCTCAGGCTGGAATGATAGCCACCTCTTTTAAAATAAATAAAGCTCCAGACTAAAATCTTCCACTGACTTTCCTTTTTGCTCAAAGTTAAGTCCTACCATCTCTGATTATCTCTCTATAAATAACTGAATGATTATGGGGTACATATAGCGAGAGAACTTGAATTTTTGTGCCAAAAGACTTTTTATCAACTGTTTCCATTTCCTAAGGCAGGTGATATAGCTGAAATGTAGTCTTGTTTGATACCTATACTAGAGGTCCGGTGCACAAAATTCTGGGACCCCTCAAGGGATGTCTGACTGTCCTCACACAAACCAGGACTACTGGCTCCCAACTTGCCTGCCTGATTGCTCCTAACCACTTCTCTGCCAGCTGAATCGACACCTCACTGCTCCCCTGCTGACCTGATCACACATAACTGCCCTCCCCTCCTGGCCATCTTGTGTCCACATGGGGGGCAGCCATCTTGTGTATTGAAGTGATGGGGTCAATTTGCATATTACCTCTTTATTATATAGGATAATTGAAATATTAAAAGATAGCAGAGACACATCAGATAAAATAGCTGACATTGGATATCCATGGGTTTGTTCTCTCCCTGTCCTCTCCAGCTTTATTTGTTATTTAAAAAATTTTTTTCTTTATTGATTAAGATATTACATATATATCCTTATTGCTCCTCCCACTCCACCCTCCTCAGCTTTATCTACACTAATAAAAGAGAAATATGCAAATTGATCATCACTTCACAATGCCCACAAGGCAATCAGTAGTGAGTATGCAAAGATGGCAGGTTAATTTTCATATACAGGTGCCAAGCGGCTGGAGGTGGGGCAGCTGTTTGCGCCAGCGACAAGTGGCCTGAGTCCCGGGAATGGGTGTTCTCAGGACCTAGGCACTCTCAGCTGTAGACCCACGCATAGGCCTAGAGCAGCCGGGGGCAGGACAGGAACATCTGCCAAGTGTTCCTGCCCTGCAGCCGCTTGTGCGCATGCTGGTGCCAAACAGCCTGCATCTCAGGGTCAGGCGTTCTTGGGAGCCAGGCCACTCTGAGCCTTTAGGCCTGTGTGAAGGCACTGAACAGCTGGGGGCAGGCTGGGAACATCCCCAGGTCCCAGGTGCATGCAAGTGGCTGGGGCGGGGTGGGAATGTCCCCTGCAGCAAGGGAGCAGACTGCAGACTGTGAGGGGTTGCTTGCTCCTGGTTGTGGCAGCAAGGAGCAAGCAGGGCCCCCGGAGAGAGCAGAGAACCACGGGAAGCAGGCCTAAGCTGTCAGTAGGACATCCCCTGAGGGCTCCCAGATTGGAGAGGGTGCAGGTCAGGCTGAGGGACACACACACACACACACACACACACACACACACACACACACGTGCACGAATTTCATGCACCGGGCCCCTTGTTGAAGTATAATTGACATTTAGTAGATATATATGTTTAATTGTGGATGCTTAGACTTTAGAATTTGAACTTGATAAAACTATAGCCTGACCGTCATGGCTCAGTGTTTGAGCATTAACCTATGAATTAGGAGATCACGGTTCAATTTCCAGTCAGAGCACATGCCTGGGGGATGCAAGAGGCAGCTGATCAATGATTCTCTCTCTCTATTCCTCTCTAAGATCAATTTCAAAAAAAGAGAGAAAACTATAGGATCATATAATCTTAAGAAAAATAAATTGAATAAACATTGAGTAATCTGGGACAGATGTGCTAGAAAGCAGTTTGTTAATCTTGGTCTTTTATTAATATACTAGGAGCCCAGCACGCGATTCCAAATCTTGCAATGCTGCCCACCCTAAAGTTGCCTAGGGATTTTTTTCCATTGGTTTTTAGAGAGCATGGAAGAGAGAGAGAAAGGCAAAGAGAAACATCCATGTGAGAGGGACACATTGACTGGTTGCCTTCTGCATGAGCCCTGACCTGGGCCCACAGTATAGCAGCCCTTGCAGCCGCTGCTGGTCCGGTCCTCTCTCACTCCCCAGGCCCACAGCAGCCGCAGCCACTGCTGGTCCAGCCCTGCCTTTCTCTTTCGCCCTTGAAGCGGTCATGGCCACTGCTGACCAGGCCTTCCCCCAGTTTGCTGCACGTGCAAACTCCTCCTGTCAGGTCAACCCATTATGGCCTCGCAACCTAATTAGATGGTGGTTTACTTCTTAACTCCTACTCTTAGTCTATGTGGAAACTATTTTCTGATTTTTTCCCCCCTACCTATCAGGACTAAAGGTGACTAATTTACCTGGGGAAGAAAATGACAACACATAAAAATTGCTCTCAATGATAATGCCCTTAAAAAAGACATGAACAGGTATTAAGAGATCATTTAGATGGTCGATAAGCTCTGCTCAGCATCTTTACTCATCAGGGAAATATAAATTAAATCATAATTAGATACCACTACACACTTGTAAATGGTTCTCATGAATTGCTGATACAAATACACCAACCATTATTATGTATCAAAGCTAAACATACAACTTCAATATGGCCTAGAGGTTCCAGTACAAGTTCCACTCATAGGTATATATCCAAGAGAAATAAGTGCAAGAGATTGTGCAAGAATATTTATAGCAGATTCACTCATATTGGAAATAACCCAAATGTTTATCAAATATTTAATGGCTTTATTGTACAGTGTAACACTGTACAATAGAGCAGAGGGCCAAAAGTATGTTGACACAGTCAGCAGGTATGATTCTCATAGATATGCTGAGTGACAAAAGCCAGACAGAAAGGAATATGTACCATGATTCTGTTTGATTCTCATAGATATGCTGAGTGACAAAAGCCAGACAGAAAGGAATATGTACCATGATTCTGTTTTTAAGAAATTCTAGATGAGCCAAAAGTATTTTATGATGATAGAAATTAGGACAGTGGTGGGGGTAGGTAAGGATTGCAAATGGGAAGGGCAAAAGTGAATTTATATATATATATATATATATATATATAGAGAGAGAGAGAGAGAGAGAGAGAGAGAGAGAGAGAGATTTCACAGAGGAAGAGAGAGAAACATCCATGAAAGAGAATCCTTGATACTTTTTCTCATTGAGATTGTTATAAATTGAATCTAAAGTTAGAGTTCCAGATGTTTCCTTTCATTTTGAGGGCAAACAATGAAATCCCTTTTAACATGTCACCTTTAGGTCTTTAACTTCCACTTCTTGAAGTGAAAACTCAAGGTCTATAATAGTTTGTGAGTATCTTCCCAATAAAGACACTGCAAATAAAGGAAGTTGAAAGTATTTGTAATAACAACTTACGAATATCTAAGGAAAGAGTTTATGACTTAACATTTTAAAAATCTGTTTATAATATATATATACAAAAGTTATCAACTGTTGTTTTTAAGTGGACATAACATTGTAGTTTTAACTTTTTAAAAATGTACAGTTGTGTAATAAGTGTATTTACATTGTTGTGCAACCAGTTTCTAGAATTCCCCCCTTTAATAAGACTTTATTTTTTAGAGCAGTTTTAGGTTCACAGCAAAATTAAGAGAAAGGTAGAGATATTTCCCATATACTCCCTGCCTCCATAATACATGGGTAGCCTATCCCAATATCAGCATCCTCCACCAGAGTGGTATGTTCGTTACAGTTGATAAACCTACATTGACACTTCCCAGTTATACAAACACAAAGTTCATAGCTTATATTATGGTTCACGCTTGGTTTCGTACATTCTATGGATTTGAACAAATGTATAATGATATATATCCATCATTATGATATACAGAGTGTTTTTGCTGCCCTAGAATTTATCTATGCTCTGCTTCTTCATCCCTCCACCGTATTCCTGCTCTCTCAGAACCTTTTTCATCTTGAAAAACTGAAACTCATTCATTTTGATTCCCTTTCCCCTTTCTTCCAGCCCATGACAGCCACCATTCTACTTTCTTTCTCTATGAATCATAGTGTTTGTCTTCTTATTCCTGGCTTCCCTTAACACAATGTTCTTAGGATTCATCCATGTTGGAACGTGTCAGATTAGAAACATTGATGAGAGAGCAACATCGATCAGCTGCCTCCTACACACGTCCTACCGGGGATGTGCCCGCAACCAAGGTACATGCCCTTGACCAGAATCAAATCTGGGATCCTTCAGTCCACAGGCAACGCTCCATCCACTGAACCAAACCAGTTTTAGCTGATCAAGTTCTTAAATGTCTATTGGCTTCTTGAGATATAAATGTATAAAGCTACCTTGTGGAGATACTAAGATTTTGCTGAGAATTAAATGGTTTTTATTTTATACTAGAGACCCAGTGCATGAATTCATGCACCATTGGGGTCCCTCGGCTTGGCCTGTGGGATCAGCCTTAAACTGGCTCTCCAACATCCTCTGAGGGAATTCTAAATTGCTAGAGGGCGCAGGCCATGCCAAGGGACCCCACTGGTGAACAATCAGGGCTGGAGCGGGACCAAGAGAGGACTCTAGGACATGTCTGGCCCGTCTTGCTCAGTCTCAGTCGGCTGGACCTTTTAAATATATTTTATTGATTTTTTACAGATAGGGAGGGAGAGGGATAGAGAGTTAGAAACGTCGATGAGAGAGAATCGATCAGCCACCTCCTTCACACCCCCTACAGGGGATGTGCCCACAACCAGGATACATGCCCTTGACCGGAATCAAACCTGGGACCTTTCAGTCCCCAGGCCAACACTCTCTCCACTGAGCCAAACTGGTTTCGGCGATGGTTTTAATTTTTATTGTGAGTTCAAATAATTGTGAGTTTAACATTATTTAAAATGAAATAATTTCTCTAAGTGAACATTTTACTTCAATATTCAAATAAATGTCCTTCTATAAGAAACAATTATATTAATTTAAAATTATATACATTAGAATTTTTAAAAAATATATAGTTTATTGATTTTTTACAGAGAGTAAGGGGAGAGGGATAGAGAATTAGAAACATCAGTGAGAGAGAAACATTGATCAGCTGCCTCCTGCACACCTCCTACTGGGGATGTGTCCACAACTGAGGTACGTGTCCTTGACCGGAATCGAGCCTGGGACCTTTCAGTCCTCAGGCTGACGCTCCATCCACTAAGCCAAACTGTTTTTGGCTATAAATTAGAATTTTTATTGAAGTGATGTCATGTGTTTTTAAGTTAGGACACTTAAACAAGGCCATTGTGATATTAGAGTAATAACCAGCTTAACTTTGTATATATATTTTTGTCCTTTTTTGGGTGGTTTAAGTGCACTTCAGGCTGGTATATTTAGGTAGTTTGTTTTTTGTTTTTGTTTTTAATCCTCATCTGAGGATATTTACATATTTTTATATTTTATCCTGAGGATATTTTTCCATTGATTTTTGGAGAGAGTGGAAGAGAGAGGGAAAAACAGAGAGATACTGATGTGAGAAAAATACATTGATAAGTTGCCTCCTGCAAGCACCCTGACAAGGCCAGGGAGGAGTCTACAACCAAGGTATGTGCTCCTTGACTAGAATCGAACCCAGGACCCTTTGGTCAGTAGACTGACACTCTACCCACTGAGCCAAACTGAGTTGGGCTATTTAGGTAGCTTTACAACTAATATTTCATTCTCTCTTGAAATACATTTTTTATTGATTTCAGGAGAGAAAGAGGGAGAGTGAGATATCAATAAAAGAGAAACATGGATTGGCTGCCTCCTGCTGACCCTTAATGGGAATTGAACCCTCAACTCAAGCATGTGTATTGACTGGAAATCGAACCTGTGACCTCTTCGTTGATGCTAAACCACTTAGCCAGCACACCAACAGCGTTATCTAAGTAGTTTTGTTTTGTTTTATTTATATTTTATTAATTTTAGAGAGGAAGGGAGAGGGGGAGGCAGATAGAAACAGCAATGATGAGAGAGAATCATTGGCTGCCTCCTGCATGCCTCCTGGGAATCAAGCCTACAACCCAGGCATGTGCCCTTGGCTGTAATCACACCTGGGACCCTTCAGTCTGCAGGCCGTAGCTCTATCCATTGAACCAAGCCAACTAGGGCATCTAGGTAGTTTTTGATGTCCACGTGCCTATAAACATTTTCTTTAAAATTACCAGAGCATAAAATGAAATTACAGTAGTGAACTTCTAATTAAGAAATATTCCAACCTTGTTATGGTGATAATGACAGGACAACAATGAACATTTAAGAACTAGATTTGTATTGTTTATGCTTTGACATCTGTCTTAAAAGAATATTGTCCATATAAAGATGTTAAAACTATTGATTGAAAAGAACTTGTGTAAACTTTAGGAAAATTTTATTTTAATATATTTTATTGATTTTTTTACAGAGAGGAAGGGAGAGGGAGAGAGAGTTAGAAACATCGATGAGAGAGAAACATCAATCAGCTGCCTCCAGTACGCCCCCAACTGGGGATGTGCCTGCAACTGAGGTACATTCCCTTGACTGAAATCGAACCTGGGACCCTTCAGTCCACAGGCCGATGCTCTAGCCACCGAGCCAAACCAGTTTCGGCAACTTTAGGAAATTTTAAAGCTTACTGTCTATTTTCCTAGCTCTATTTCAGAAACATGAATTTATATTAGATAATACTATATAGTGGTTTTTAAATCCTATTCTCTTTTTAATACTAGTTTAGCATTTCAGCCAATTTTTAGCATAACCAGTATTTTCTTATTCCTGTAACTTCTCTAAAAGGATAAATTAGATTAATAAAGATTTACTCTAATAAATTTTAAAGAACAACTTGTATAAATTTTTCTCTAATATATAAAACATAGACATACATATGTAATATTTATTTTATCGGTTTAGAATAGCCTTTCTCAATGAACTTAATCTGTAATGCACTAAAGCAGTATTTCTGAAAGATTATCATACTTTAAAATCACTTGGAGTGCCTGTTAAAGCACCCCATAGTTTCTAATTTAGTAGGTCTGAGATAAGGCTGGAAATTTTCTTTCCTTACAAGTTCCCAAGTGCTACCGATGTTACTAGTTGGTGAAAGCATACTTTGTTATACTCACTGCCTTAAGACGTCATTCATTCTTGATAATACGTTATTTTGTCTTCCAAACATCTAGGATGGTATGATTTATATATTATCCTGGGGAAATTGAGAAAACAGTCACTTGGTAATTTTCTTTTTGTGTGGTTGAAATGAAGACCCCCAACTGAAAAGAAGTATTTTAGAATGATACAATTAGTGTAGTGAAAATGGGCATATGATTTAATATCTTTAGGATCTTAAATATTTTACTATTATGCTTACATTTATAACATTTCTATATTAATATTTAACAGAGATGCTGTGAATCCTTGCTCGTTAGGTAGATACCATTTTCTAGGTACATATTTGCTTTATAACTACATTGAGAAAGGCTATTCTAAACCGATCAAATAAATATTACATATGTATGTCTCTATTTTATATATTAGAGAAAAATTTATACAAGTTCTTTAAAATGTTATTAGAATAAATCTTTATTAATCTAATTTATCCTTTTAGAGAAGTCAGCATCGCCAACCAGTGGTCCATGTACCATCTGGTGACCTGTGAGGTCTAAAAGGTTGGCGACCACTGAATTAAGTTATATATTTTAAGCAAAAACTTGGTCTATTTCAGAATGCTAAGGAATCTTTTCAGACTTTTTAAAATATATATATTATTGATTTTTTGTATATATAGAGGCAGGGAGAGGGAGAATCAGAAACATCGATGAGAGAGAAACATTAATCAGCCACCTCCTACACACCCCCCACTAGGGATGTGCCCGCAACCAAGGTACATGCCCTTGACTGGAATTGAACCTGGGATCCTCGAGTCTTGCAGGCCGACGCCCTATCCACTAAGCCAAACCAGCTAGGGCCAGACTACTTCTTCTTTTTTTTTTAATTCTCACCCAAGGATCTGTTTCCATTGATTTAAATACACACACACACACACACACACACACACACACATATGTATATTATATATATTAATTTTTCTATTTACTTTGTTGTTGTTATTGTTAATCCTTACCCAAGGATTTTTTTTTTTCCCCTCATTGAATTTTAGAGAGAGTGGAAGGAACAGGAAGAAACATGAGAGAGACAACATTGATTGGCTGCCTCTCACACTTGTCCCAATCAGGGCCAGGGATTGAGCCTGCAACTCACTTACGTGCCCTTTATCAGAATCACAGCTAAATCAGCTAGGGCTTCCATTGATTTTTAAAAAATATATTTTATTGATTTTTTACAGAAAGGAAGGGAGAGGGATAGAGTTAGAAACAGCAATGAGAAACATTGATAAGCTGCCTCCTGTACACCCCCCACTGGGGATGTGCCCGCAACCAAGGTACATGCCCTTGACCAGAATCGAACCTGAGACCTTTCAGTCCATGGACCGACACTCTATCCACTGAGCCAAACCAGTTAGGGCTACTAATTATTTTTTATTGATTTCATAGAGAAAGGAAGAAGGAGAGAGAGAGAGAGAAACATCAGTGATGAGAGCTAATCATCGATCATCTGCCTCTTGTGCTTTCCCCTACTGGGGATCATTCCCAGAAACCTGGGTATGTGGTCTAACCAAAAATCAAACTGTGACCTCCTAGCTCATGAGTTGATGCTCAACCACTGAGCCATACCTGCTGGGCTAGGTTTTCTTGAAAGTAAAAGATATGTGCTTGATGATGTTTTATTTGTTTTTAGAGTGCCATTGAAACTAAGTTCTGTGTATTAGTATATCACTTTATATCTGGAGAAATGGGTAGGAAATGAATCAGTGGATACAGCTTATCTGAAGATATCTGTAATAAGAAAAAAACAAAGCCAGTTCAAGACAGTTTGAATTGTCTTAAGAAATAGAATGACCCATAGAGAGAGAGAAACTTGAATGTAAGAAACATCAATCAGCTCTATCCGGTTTGGCTCAGAGCATTGGCCTGCAGATCAAAGGGTCCCAGGTTCGATCCTGGTCCAGGGCTAATGCCTGGGTTGTGCGCTTAATCCCCAGTAGGGGGCGTGCAGGAGATAGCCGACCCATGATTCTCTATTATCATGGATGTTTCTATCTCTCCCTCTCCCTCCTCTGAAATCAATAAAAATATTTTAAAAAATAAAAATAAACAGCCCTGGCCAGTTTTGCTCAGTGGATAGAGCATCGGCCTGCAAACTAAAGGGTCCCAGATTCGATTCCAGTCAAGGGCATGTACCTTGGTTGAAGTGCACATCCCCAGTAGGTGTGCAGGTGGCAGCTGATCAATGTTTCTCTCCCATCAATGTTTCTAGCTCTCTCACTCTTTCTTCCTCTCTGTAACAAATCAGTAAACTTTTTTTTTTTTTTTTTTTTTTTTTTTTTA
>PVJN01056589.1:0-12726 GCA_004026805.1 Lasiurus borealis | reverse complement strand
AAAGATACAAAAATAATGTTGAATATGCCTTTCACAAAAATGGAACATCACTGTTTTTGAAGACTTCAAATAATTTTGAATTCAATTTTCATAGCAACCTCTTAAGGTGGACAGAGGCAAAATAGTGGAACAAAGATAAAATGAATCTGGAGTCAAAAGAGTCTGAGGTTATGTCCCTGCTGACCACACACCTGTGGGCTGTAGACCCCACATATCTGAATGTTTTAAAATCAAACTTTCTTCATCTGTAAAACAGGAGTTAAAATAATCTTTTCCTTGTAGAGTAAGAATTAGGTAAGAAATTAGGGAGCATTTACCATATTCCAAGCATTATTCTTGTCCTGGGACACAGCCTTTTAAAAGTAAAAACCTTTGTTTTCATAATTTTCTTCATATTCGTGTGTGCAGCAAACTATATGTCAGATGTACTACAGAGGAAATAAAGCAAAAAGTACAAAGAGACAGTGTGCTAGAGATAGAGATGATCTGCAATTTTAATTAGAATGAAAATGCAGGGGCTCTGAGGGAAAAAAAAAAAAACAGTTAGGACAAGAGCCTGCCAAAACAAGAAGCAGAAAGAGCAAAATTCTTGCGGGGTGAATGTGCCAGGCACATTTTAAACACAGCAGGGAAGTGCATGTGTTTGGAGCTATGGCACTGAGGGAGAGTATAGTAGGAGGGAGATGTCTGGAAGGGTAGCAACATGAAACCTGATTTTTCAGGCTTGTGGGCAATTATCAGATCTTTAGTTTTAACTCTGAGAGAGCAGATATGGAAATAGAGGAAGTACATGGGTGGGACCCATGGATTAATTCACTTTTCTGAATTTTGCTGGTTAATGAATTGAGTCTCAGGAAATAAAGAAATTTCCAAAGAGTATTTCTTTGATTTACCCTGTGATAGAAACAAAATTTCAAGCCTCATTGAAGAGGGAATGAACAAAGTTACATCAGTTCTTGTTGTATGCGAGTTCAGTTAAGGCAGAAGATAGGTAAACAATGTTTCTGTAATCAATGCCCTTCCGAATGGCTATGCCACATCATGAAACCCCACATATGAGAATTATAGTCTAGCTGTGATGAAAACAGCCCCAAAGGTTGGCTCTTCCCTCATCAAGTTCAATCGCACTATTGCTTACCTCCCAAACTGGCAATCAATCTAGCCACTAATGATATCTTACTTTCCTAATCAATGCTGTATTAGAGAGATGGAAGCTATTTCTTCGTACTTAAGGCCCAGTTTCAAATGGTGGTAACTATAGTTTCTAACATACTGCAAAGAAGACATTTCTAAATCGGCTATCAAAAATACATATTCATTTTGATATTGAGAATGTCAAAGTAATACCTTCCTTCTTCCTGTGGGGAACATCTTCTTTTTTCTACCTGCAATTTGTTCATAAAAGAGCAATATTTGCGCCAAGAGCTCAGTGAAACAAATGTCTTTTTTGATGAAAAGTACCCACACTAATTCCGAAACTGTAAAATAAGAATTTGAAATTCACCTTTCTGTGATTTGGCATTTACGACTTGTACATAATTGAACCCACTTTGATATACATTGAAAGGACTCACCGAATAGCACTACACAGTGAAATACCAAGCTCCTGCTCTGAAATTTTCACTGTTACCTTTCAAAGGTGCTTATTTCTGGAGTGTACTGTTAGGCATCCGATCGTCAATCTTTCTTTGAAATGTCACCCTTGTTCTGTCAATGGCTCCTGTCTGGGTGTCTGACTAGCTTTGCAAACATCTGACAGGAAGGTGTCAGAAAAAAGCTATAAAAGCAGACACCTTTTGTCTCTAAGTGGAGAAGATGGTGTGTTTTTTTGGACAACACTGATCAGCTGAGCAAACGCTAGGTGAGTTCCCTGGCTTTTGTTGTACAGGCATGAAGATAATGCCACCGTCCCGCTGTCCTCCTGTAATTACCTCCACTCGCCTCTGTCAGCAGTTCCAGATAAACTCTTCGGGACTTCCATGACTCCGACAGCTTGAGGTCTCCTCACATGTTCAGGACTTCCCAGTACAGTGGTACCTCGAGATACGATGCCCTAACATACGAGATTTTTGAGATACGAGCCGTCAAGCGAGCGATTTTTGCTTTGAAATACGAGCAACATTTGAGATAGGGGTAATCATCGCTCAGATTGGCCGGCTGCACACGACCCACCAGTTTACCTCGACTCAAGCATCTCATAGTTTCCCATGCCTCAAGGTTACGGAACGAATTAAACTCGTATCTCAAGGTACCACTACACTTCTGTGCAGCTATTCAGACAAAACAAGAAAGAGAACCCACAAAGAAGGTATACACAGTATCAACAGATATGAATCTTTAACACAGAAAATGATCGCCTGGAATGTATTTTAATAACCTTCAATGAGAAGGGTCTGAGTTGGCAAACCCAGCAGTTAATGCGGAAGAAACAAAAAGCCTTTCTGAATTCTCAGCGCCTGTCTTCCATTTAACTCAGGCTAAACATCTGAGCAGTGAGGGCTCAGCAGCCTTTAGACAGGTCGCTGCGGCACAGAATGGCAGCCGTGAACCGAGGCATTGATCTAGTTGTTTGGGCTTCAGACACCTACACTCTCCCTGAGGAGTAGTTGTACGTTCTACGGAGCAGAGGAGAAGAACTCAGCTCACATTTTAAAAAACGGTTCTTCCCATGAATAAGAAAATGATGCTTCAAAAATAACAAAATGCGAAGAAAGGACTTGTGGTTTCTGGTTCCAAGGAGCTTGGAAGTTATCGCTCTGTCCTAAAAAAGGAAAAAGATGAACATACTAAAAAATTAACAAATCTTCCTGGACTCACAAGAGAGAGAACATCGAAGAAAAGACTGTCCCCAAGATTAGAGAGAGAGACAAGCAAATACATAGATTTCTGTCTTACTGAGACAGATTCTCTCACCATGGAAAACAACGCAGGGAACAGTGCCAGGATAGGAAAACGTAAACTAATTGTCAACTTGTTGGAGGCTCATTGTGGAAAACTCTGAGAACTAAAAACTCCAGGCAACCCAATTATCAGGGGAGGGGCCCCCAAAATATTATAAGATTTATCTTTCAGAACTCTGCCAGATTCCTGCAGTAAATATGAGATAAAAATCGCATGTTTCCCAGCAGGGGAAGGAGAAAAGAAAGAATTTTGAAATATGCCTGAGTACTTGGTTCTTCTTTTTAAAAAAAAAAAAAATATATATATATATATATATATATATATATATATATATATATATATATATATATATTTTATTGATTCAGAGAGGAAGGAAGAGGGAAAGAGAAATGGAAACATAATTGATGAGAGAGAATCATTGATTGGCTTCCTCCTGCACACCCCACACTGGAGATCTAGCCCATAATCCCAGCATGTGCCCTGAGCAGGAATTGAAGCATGACCTGCTGTTTCATAGGTAGGTATTCAACCACTGAGCCAGTCTAGCTTGGTTCTTCTTAACAGGTCTTCCCTCAAAGGAAACTAGCTGGCCCTAACTGGTTTGGCTCAGTGAATAAAGCATTGGCCTGAGAACTGAAAGGTCCCAGGTTTGATTCCGGTCAAAGGCATGTACTTTGGTTGCAGGCACATCCCAGTAGGAGGTGTGCAGGAGGCAGCTGATTGATATTTCTCTCTCATTGATGTTTCTAACTCTTTATCCCTCCCTTGCCCTTCGTCTCTTTAAAAAATCAATAAAATATATATACATTTTAAAAAGGAAACTAGCTAACCAGAGACAAACATACTGTGGTATTATCTGAGCCTAACTGCCCTGGGGAAGGCACATACCCAAACCAGGATATTCTAACACCCGTCCCACATAAAGGGCCACAAAAACCAAAACTGAGGAACACCTGTGTGAAGGTCACCGTTCAGAGGCAGAGGCTCACTGAAAGACTGAGGCCTGAGCATAGCATCAGAGAATACTCCTCTCCCTGCCACGCCCCACCACATAAATGTCCATTTCAGCCATTCTTTTTACCATGTCTATGATGCCAAGCCATCAAAACGAATTACAAGGCATACCAAATGATAAATTTCCCAATCTAAACAAGCATGAGAACCAGGCTCGGCAGACTTGTTGAAATTATGAGAATGGGAATTTAAAACAACTATGATCAATATGCTGAAGCTCTCATAGGTAAAGCAGACAGTGTAAAGCAGTGGTTCTCAACCGTCCTAAGGCCGCGACCCTTGCATAAGTTCCTCATATGGTGGTGACCCCCAACCATGCAATTTTGCTACTGTTATGCATCGTGATGTAAATATCTGCATTTTCCGATGGTCTTAGGCGACCCCTGTAAAAGGGTCATTCGAGTCCTGGAGGGGTCTCAATCCAAAGGTTGAGAACCGCTGGTGTAAAGGAACAGATGGGCAAGGTAAGCAGAGAGTTGGAATACCTAAGAAAGAATACTAAGGAGAAATGGCATAGATACAAAACACTGCAAAAAACAAAAAAAAAAACAAACAAGGAATGCCTTTGATGGGATTATTATTAAACTGAAGATGACTGAGAAAAGAATCTCTGGACAAGAGGATATATCAATAAAAATTTCAAAAGCCAAACAGCAAAGTAAGCAAAGAATGATAAAAACAGAGCATAATATCCAAGGACTATGAGACAACTACAAAAGATATAACATATGTATAATGAGATTACCAGAGGAGAAGAAAGAATGAAAGGAACAGAAAAAAATATTTGAAACAATACTGATAGAAAATTAGACACAAAACTATGGATCCAAGAAGCTCAGAGAACACCAAGCAGGATAAATGTCAAGAATACTGTAACTCAGCATATTATTTTCAGATTACAGAGTATAAAAGATTAAAAGTAATCCCAAATGAAGCCTGAGGGGATAAAACCTTACCTACAGAGAAAAAATATAAGAATTACATTCAACTACTCCTCAGAAATCATGGGAGCAAGAAGAAAGTAGAATCAAATATTTAAACTGTCAAGAGAAAAAAAGGACCAACCTGGAATTCTGTATCCTATGAAACTATCCTTTGAAAATGAAGTAGAAATAAAAGACTTCCTTAGAAAAAAAACAAAATTTGAGGGAATTTCCTGCCAGTAGAACTGCCTTGCATGCAATATTTTTAAAAGTTTTTCAGAGAAAAAAGAAAAAAATATAGGTGAAAAACTAAAATTTTCATGAAGAAAGGAACAATAAAGAATTAATAAATGATGGTAAAATAAAACTTTTATATTTTTCTTATTCTTAATTGATATAAGTTTGTTCAAAATAATAGTAACAATGTGCATATCTTATGTAGTATCTAGTGATACCCATGCTTATGTGCATATATATGCCTCTGTAAGTTTATATGTAATTGAAGTGAATGATAATAATTATACAGAGATCAGGAGGTAAATATTAATTATTTTATTACTAGAGGCCTGGTGCACAAAATTCATGTACTGGAGTCGGGGGGTTGTCCTTCAGCTGGCCTGTGCCCTCTTGCAGCTGGGAGCCCTGTGATTAATAGCCTCACAGAGGGAAGTCCTGCCCACTGCTGCTGGCCAGGTAGCCTAGGCCTCCCTGTTTGGGGTGATTGTGGATCCCCTAGCCAGTGGCCTTGGTGTCCCTCTGCAGGGTGATCGTGGGGAAGGTAATGGCAGGGCCCCCTGACCAATGGCATTGCACCCACCTTAGCAGCAGCAGGCAGTGCTGGGTCACCATGGTGTCCACGACCCAGGAGGGACCAAGAGGTCAGCTGTTCAGCCCACTTGCCAGTCCCTGCCCACCTGAGCCTACTGCACACATAGCCTGGAGTTTGGTCATCCATGTAGTCATTTTGGATATTGTGGACCCTGGCTCTTTATATACAGTGGTACCTCGACATATGAGTTTAATTCGTTCCGTAACCTTGAGTCGTGGGAAACTGGTGGATCGTGTGCAGCCGGCTGATCCTCGCGATTACTCCTATCTCAACTGTTGCTCATATTTCAAAGCAAAAATCGCTCGCTCGATGGCTCGTATCTCAAAAATCTCGTATGTTAGGGTACTCGTATCTCAAGGTACCACTGTATTAGGATAACACACTATGCATGAAGTGGTATGTTATTGAAAGTAGACTTATATTAGTTGTAAGTGTATAATGCAAACTCTACGGCAATTCCTTAAAAAGGTTAAAACAAAAAAGGTATAACATTCTTAGAAAGAAGAGAAGATGGAATCATACAAAAATGCTCAATTAATCCATAAAAGGCAGAAATATGTGAAAGACAAATATAGGAACAAAGAGCAAGAGCAAGAAATAGAAAGTAGTAAGGAATATTGATATCATTTTAAATGTCCCTGGTCTAAGTGCACCCATTAAAAGGCAGAGATTGTCACAGTGGATTGAAAACCGTTCCCCAGCATGCCAGCACAAGGACTGCTCCGAGAGAGTCAGAAAGTCCACTATCTGCAGGAGGCTCAGGGAGGAGTACATGGTGAGCAGCTGCAAGTCACTGGCCACAGTAATTGTAATTGTAGTTCCTGACCAGCTCCTTGTAGAGCTCCCGCTGGCACTCTATTTGCAGGGACAACTCGCCAGCACCAGTAGCTGCCTCCCCATGAGCAAGTGGGTATGTCAGGTCCTACTAAGTTTGGAGAGGCAATTGCGGGAAAATGAAACCATAAAAGGATGCACAGAAAGAGCATAAATCTAAGCAGGAAAAAGATAACCAAACAGAAAGAGAGTCAAAATGGTGCAGTTTCCCTACCTTCACCATATTGGATGTCAGAAGAAGGCTAGGAATTAACACCAGGAGACACTTTGTATTTAAATTACTAGTCTATTTTTTTTAAATTACACAGTATGTTCTATGCTTCAAATTCCGACATTATGAATCATTTTGTAAAATCTTTTTCAAGTGCCAAATTGAAAGCGCCTATTCAGGTATGACTAAGAATAATATGGCAAGTTTTTAGTATTAACTAATGCGGCTGTCAAGATTCCAGAAAATGCAGGCTGCATGAATAAGACCCCTAACAACCCTGCTGGACCATAGACATCCTGTTGGGGTATTCACATGGAAAACCCAGCCATTGTGCCAGTACAAACCAGTCTTATCCAGATGTGTAGTCAAGCTACTTCAGCCTTTATGGGTTCAGCATACAGAGCATCCCTCCCTGACTGGCCCACCTCATTCTTATTTCCCTCAATTTATCCTGCTTATTTTCATGATCTCCAAATGTTGAAATGTCAAGGATGAAGCATTAAGATATCTGATCTTTTTCTGTACCACTAAGCAAAGGATTTTAGTCACCTTGTCAATCAGATGTTCTATAATTAACCGGCTTAAAAATCAATCCTCCCAAAAGTCTATTTATTTCTTTCCTTTGTTTTAGAGCACCATAATACTTTAAACATTTTTTAATTTAAATTCTTTATTGTTTAAAGTATTACATAAGTCTCCTTTTTCCCTCATTGACCTTTCTGCAGCTGCTCTCATCTCCCCAACACGTGCCCTCACACCCCACTCCCACAGTCAATTGCATCACCAATGGACACAGGCTTTGGTTGACCTCTCACCATCCCACCCCACTTTCTTTCCCTCTTAGGTTGAACGGTCTGTTTGATGCTTATATGATTCTGGCTCTATTTTTATTTATTAGTTTATGTTCATTATATTCCATAAATGAGTGAGATCATGTGATATTTATCTTTCTCCTACTGACTCATTTTGCTTAGCATAATGAGCTCCAGGTCTATCCACATTGTTGCAAATAGTAAGAGTTCCTTCTTTTTTATAGCAGAGTATTCTATTGTGTAGAGGTACCACCCTTTTTAATCCTCTCATCTTCTCTTTAATCCACTCATGGGCACTTAGGCTGTTTCCAGTTATTAGTTATTATAAATTGTGCTGCTATGCATATAGGCATGCATATATCCTTTCTGACTGGAGTTTCTGATTTCTTGGGATATATTCCTAGAAATGGGATTACTGAGTCAAATGGGAGTTCCATTTTTAATTTTTTGAGGAAACCCATACTGTTTTTCACAGTGGCTGCATCAGTTTGCATTCCCACCAGCGGTGCACAAGGATTTCTTTTTCTTTGCATCCTTGCTAGCACTTGTTTGTTGATTTGTTGATGATTGCCATTCTGACAGGTGTGAGATAGTATCTCATTGTTTTGATTTGCATCTCTCAGATGATTAGTGACTTTAAGCATATTTTCATATGTCTCTTGGCTTTATGTATGTCCTCTTTCGATAATATCCTACTTAGGTCCTTTGCCCACTTTTTAAAATATACTTTATTGATTTTTTACAGAGAGGAAAGGAGAGAGATAGAGAGCTAGAAACATTGATGAGAGAGAGACATCGATCAGCCGCCTTCTGCACATTCCCCACTGGGGATGTGCCTGCAATCAGGATACATGCCCTTGACCAGAAACGAACCTGGGACCTCTCAGTCTGCAGGCTGATGCTCTATCCATTGAGCCAAACCTGTTTTGGCTCTTTGCCCACTTTTTGATTGGATTGTTTATCTTCCTTTTGTTAAGCTGCATGAGTTCTCTGTAAATTTTGGAGATTTGTTATTGGACATAACATTAGTAAATATGTTCTCCTATGCAGTAGGCTTTCTTGTTGTTTTGTTGATAGTTTCCTTTGTTGTATAGAGGGGTTTTATTTTGATGTAATCCCATTTTTTTTATTTTCTCCTTAGTTTCCATTGTCCTAGGAGCTGTATTGGTAAAGATATTGCAAGACATACGTCTGCTATTTTGCTGCATATGGATTCTTCTAAGATATTTATGGTTTCCTGTCTTAATTTTAAAATTGTTCAGATAAATGCAAAAAAATAAAACTAGACTACCAACTTACACCCTACACAAAAATAAACTTAAAAATTTATTTTTATTTATTTCAAAGAGAAAGGGAGAGGGAGAGAGATAGAAACATCAATGATGAAAGAGAAACATTGATTGGCTACCTCCTGCATGCCCCCTACTAGGGATCATGTCCACAACCCAAGCATGTGCCCTGACTGAAAATTGAACTATAACCTTCTAGTTCATAGACTGATACTCAACCATGGAACCACACTGATCAGGCTCATAATACTTCTTACCATCTTACATGCTAAAGACTAATTTGTTTATTGCCTATTCACCACTGCCTATTAGAATGTAAGTTCTATGAAAGCAAACACTGTTTTATGCCACTCCTGGAATATTTAGTAGATGTTCAATAAACATCTGTTGAATAAATAAATTAATGAATATATGTTTGGGAATTACAAAAGTATATATTGGAAAACATACTCTAAGGCCAAATCTTTGCAATCTCAACCATTATTCCCCTGCTGGAATAGCTGTTAAGTGGTGATGGTGAATATATCTTCTATCTCAACCATTCACTGAAAAACAATTGCTGTCAAAAATTTATTTTGGTTTAATATATTGATTCCTCTTCTATTAAGAGGAAAAAAATTTTCCCTAATTTCAAAGTAGCTCCTTTAAGAACTCCCATATTCATATCTAATATCCCCAAGTCATGGCTTTCAAATTTGCCAAAACAGGAGGCCAAGATTTTTACCAGGACCCCTTTTCCCAGAATTACTGATTTTATGAGGAGCAGAAGCTCATTTGGTTGACCCCAAGGGCACAGTGAAAAGCTCAGCTTTAATTTCCCTTGCAAGGGCTGACATTTTTTATTCTTGCCTGTACTCTTTAGCCACTACCATTTTAGTTTTATGCATTTTAATTAGTGCTCTCTTTTTGTTTGTTTGTTTTATTTATTTATTCATTTGTTGACTTGCTTTCTCATTTATTTTTTACAGGAGCCCAAAGATGCTTCACTAGAGAGAAAAATTTTAAAGCTAACAGATAATTTCCACCCAAATGAGCCCTCTTCCAAAAATGATTGGTTTGGCTTGGTGCACCCAGGGTACCCTAATTGCTATCAGGAGCTCTAGATCTTATCAATATGCCTCTTTGAGTCATGAGAAACTATTGTTATATATCTTTTATTTTTCCAAGCCATGAAATCTAGAAAGGAAAGGAATAAACTCTATGCAACAGGCATCTTTCCCGAGTGTGGCAGAATATGTCTCTTTACTGCATTCCAGAATATTGATATGCAGTCCCTCATTTAACAAATATTATCAAGCATTTGCAATGTGTTCAACATTGTGTTGGAAATTGGAGATACAGCCCTAGCCCATTTGGCTCAGTGGATAGAGTGTCAGCCCACAGACTGAAGGGTCCCAGGTTTGATACCAGTCAAGGGCACATAACTTGGTTGCAGGCTCAATTCTGGACCTGGTCAGGGTGCATGTGGGAGGCAACTCATCAGTGTGTCTCTCTCTCCCATTGATGTTTCACTCTGTCTCTCTCCCTTCCTTCTACTCTCCCTAAAAATCAATGGAAGAATATTCTTGGGTGAGAATTAACGAGAGAGAGAGAGAGAGAGAGACAGAGAGAGAGAGAGAGAGAGAGAGAGAGAGAGAGAGAGAAGAAAGGAAAAGAAAAAAAAATGGAAATACAAAGGGAAATATAACCTTGCTCAGAAAGATCCCACTATGTTACTGGAGCTATTGTTCTGTAGTATTTATTATATCAAAACCAGTAGCCCTGCACAGGAATCCATGTGACAGTAGGTTGCTGCCACTCTCCTGTAGTTCTCTGCCTGTTGCCCCACCCTCCTATAGCTTCCCCAGCACCCCCTCATAGCTTGCTACCTTGCCCCCTCCTGTTGCTTCCTGCCACCTGCTTGTAGTTCTCTGGCCCACCCTTCTACAGATCCATGATCCAGTCATTATGTGGCTAGTCATTACACCTCACAGCATAACAGATAATTAGCATATTCCTCTCATATAGGATTAGTTGATGTCCAAATGTCATGGTTCCAAGGTCAGGAGTCATTTTCGGATCAAAGTCAGAGAGGAGGTGATATTTTAGTAATATTTTGTCAGGTAAGACTTAAGCAATAAGGGAAGTCTGCCTTCTATCTGTCTGGGGTAGCAGCATCACTGTGGTGGACAATAGAGGGAAAGAAAAGTGCTCAATTGTTAGAGCATTGGCCCATGCACAGAAGGGTCTTGGGGTTAAGGGTATCTACCTGGGATGCAGGTTTCATCTCTGCTCCAGAACTTGTAGGAGGCAATCCATGTGAAAAATGTTTCTCTCTCCATTCTCCCACCTCCGTGCCATTCTCCCTTTAAAAAAAAATCAATGGAAAAAATATCCTCAGGTGAAGATTCACAAACAAAAAAACTTACTTTTTTTTTTTTTTAATATCCTGGACAGGACATTTCAGGCCAAAGAAGAATAAGTGAAAAGATAAATATTTGTGGTAAGGACTGAAATCTCATCATATTGCTAGAGCACTAGCTAGAAGAGAAACACTTGCCTGGGATTGAAAGCAGTATCTGTATTTCTCCGTATCAGCAAGACTACTTGAATTCAAGGGTGCGGTGTGATTGTCCCGAAAATCAGAAGTAACTTTTGGCCTCAACCCCTACCTAGTACTTCTGAGATCTCTGAAAAAGCCTGGAGAACAATATGCAAATGTGGTGTTTCCAATTAAGTATGAACAGCACTGTCACTGTTGTCAAGGAGTGGGGACTCATATTAGAATCTAACCATTAACCAGGTACTGTTCTGTTGCATATGGCTGAAGATGAGTTTTCTCTTAGTATCCTCTATCCTCACCATTAAACACATAATGGGAGAAAGACAGGCATAGAATTTTCCCCCTCTGAGTGCCACTGCTTCCATACAAAAGTAGAACAAAGCAGATTAGTCCGTTTAAATCTATAGTTTTCCTTCCTATCTGTCCACGAAAACTGATTGTTTTAAGAAACTGACATCAACTCTGACATACACAAAATAAGAAAATTGCTTATCCTATTATGTATGACTCCGAGTGTAATCCTCTGGGTTAGTCTGGGAAGCGAAATCAAATATTACAAGGGACCTTTAAATTGGGAACAGAGTTAGAAATGAGTACAACACAAACACACTAAAGGGAGGCAATTAAATGCAAACAAACACTATGGCAGTTTCCTCCTAAGGAAATATAATTAGATTGCCGAGTAGATTGCTTTTGGATTATTTGGATTAAGTGTTGCATTCTTGAAAGCTTAGTGACTTCATGGCATTTCATTTCCTTGGAAACCACAAGTTTCCACTGTTAGAGGGTAAGCAGATTCTTTCATATGCGTTGGGATTATTTATTTATTTATGCCATCCTTTTGTTTCTCGGACTGGGGATCACAGCGTTTGAAAATAGGACATCCACAAGAGCAAGGATTAAGGTCAAAGTTCTGGCTGGCTTGGAAAGTCTGGGCAATGCTGCATCATTATTGCAACCTCAAAGTATACTCACCGAGCCCACAGAAAAGCAGCAAGAACAGTCATTTGTGTTCATAAGGTGACTTTGAGAATTTAATAGGCTGTACAGCCGCACTGAACAGCACCTGCAATAGTTAACTCAAGACCTTTCTTCTGCTCTCATTTTTGCCTGCTTCCAGCCCACGAGACCTTGAGAAATAACCTTTATTTACCATGTTGTTAGCTTCAGACTTGAGTTGAAAGTCACCTCCCAGGAGGAAACACTCCTGAGATTTCACCTGTGTCTGATTAATAAAGTTTCCATTTACAGAAAGAAACTCGGGCATCTAAATAAGGAACTATGCTGCATACACAATTAGAGATGGAAAGGAGAAGGCCGGAGAGATGCCCGTGGCAAAAATTCATAAGAAAATAGAATGGGGGGGGGGTG
>PVJN01056588.1:0-12727 GCA_004026805.1 Lasiurus borealis | reverse complement strand
GTGTCTGAGCAGGGACAGATGCAGGGTGGGGGCAGGTATAGGGCAGGGGCATGGGCAGGCAGGTTCGGGGCGGGCCTTACTCTTGTACTCGAGGTGGAAGCCGGCGGCGGCCACGCTGATGTCAGACTGGAAGTGCAGGTAGAGCTGATTGGAGGAGCTATTGAGCAGGGCGGGCACCGTGGTCCCTGGAAGAGGCGGACATGAGGCCGTGAGCACCAGCACCAGCGCGCCTCCCCGTCCCGGTGCAAACCCGGGGGGACGCGGGGTGGTGTGGTTTTAAAATACGTTTTTACTGATGTCAGAGAGGAAGGGAGCAGGAGCGGGAGAGAGAAACAGCAGTGCTGAGAACCATGGATCGTCGCCTCCTGCATGCCCCCCACTGGGCAGGGAGCCCGCACCCCGGGCCTGTGCCCTGACTGGGAACGGACCCGGGGCCTCCTGGTTCTGGCTCCGAGCTCACCGCCGGCCACGCCGGCTGGCGGGGGACTGTGTGGACATTCACAGCCGGGGCTGTCTGATGCCACGTGCTCACACGGAGCCTCAGCTTCCGCCTTTCCCCATCAGGCCCGCCCCTTCCGGGGCAGCGACAGTCACCCATGGATGTCCTCTGCCTCCTCTGTCCTCTGCCTGCGTCTCAGGTCAGCACACATGTGCTAGCCCGGCCCGCGTGCCTCTGTGGCTGAGCATAGAGTTACGTACGAACCAGGAGGTCACAGTTCCATTCCCGGTCAGGGCACAGGCCCGGTGACAGGCTGGATCCCCAGCAGGGGGCGTGCGGGAGGCAGCCGATCCATGATTCTCTCTCCTCGTGGATGTTTCTCTCTCTCCCTCTCTCTCCTCTCTGACATCCATAAAAATATACATTTTTTAAGAAGGAACACACGCCGAGACCGGTGTGGCTCAGTGGATAGAGCGTCGGCCTGCGGACTGAAAGGTCCCAGGTTCGATTCCGGTCGGGGGCATGT
Source organism: Lasiurus borealis (assembly GCA_004026805.1). NCBI lineage: Eukaryota > Metazoa > Chordata > Mammalia > Chiroptera > Vespertilionidae > Lasiurus > Lasiurus borealis. Next base: position 11,762 of record PVJN01056588.1, on the reverse strand, counting down.
ACCTTGCTTGTGGGCACATCTCCACTGTGGGGCGTGAGGAGGCAGCCGATCGATGTCTCTCTCTCATCGATGTTTCTGACTCTCTCTTCCTCTCCCTTCCTCTCTGTGAAAAATCAATAAAATATATTTAAAAAAAAGAAAAAAGAAGGAACACACATTCTCCTATTTCACGGTGCATGGGCTCTCACCTCACTGCCCTTTAACGGGCACCCCGTGTTTTGTCCCGGGGACAGAGCAGAGACTCAGGGTGGCCACTCGAGGGTCGTGGAGGCGGGGGGCGGTGTCAGCCCCTCCTCCTGCCCCTGGCCCCACGTCTCCCTCCCCAGGACATCGGCACCCTCCCCGCCCTGTCCGGCAGCCGGCGGCCGCTCCCTGAACTCTGACGAGGACGCCCCTCCTGAGCTCAGCGTCTCACTGCCCTCCCGGTGGCCGCGTGCCTCTCTCTCCTCGGCATCAGAGGCCCTGCCTCGGGGCTCTCTCCCTGCCAGACCCCAGGGAGCAGCCGTTCCCCATGCAGCACGGGCTCCTGCAGGTGTCAGGCCTTCGGAGCGGACAGAGCCCAGCATCGGTGGAAGCAGCCATGGGGCCAGTGCTGCAGGATGACTCTGTCCCCCTCCGTCCACTCACAGGGTCCCAGTTCCTACCAGTCTCTACCCACCCCTGACAGCGCCAGCCCATGTGTCCGTCCGTCCCTGAGCCAGACCCTCCGCACCCCACGGGGGAGGAGGGATCCGACTCTCAGCCGCTCGACACCGGCCTGCCGTGAGCTGCATCCATGGGACCGGCAGCTGCGGCCACAACGGCACGTCCACCCGGGCCACTGATGAAGGCGAGCCGGGCAGCGCGCCATGATGGAGGATCCATCTCCTCCCGCTGGGCCTTCCCTCCGAGGCCGCCCACACGGAGCGGCCTGCCTGCCCGGGGCGAATGGGGGTGAGGGCCACGGCTCCGGGGCCCGGCCGGCCGTCTGCGTGTCGGCGTGAGGACCGGCCGCAGAGACGGGAACGGGGACGCGCGTCTCACCTGAGAAGCTGCCCAGCCTCGGCGCCGTGGCGTCCCCGCCGTCGTAGATCTCCAGCGAGTCCCAGTTCTGCTCCGTGGCGAAGCTGATGACCTGGATCTGCCACAGGCAACACACGGGTGAGCACGCGTGTGTCTTCCGTGTGACCACCGGCCCACGGCGGCGGCCAGGCTTTTGTGAAACTGAATGTGGATGCAGAGGGAGGCGGAGCCGAGAACAGACCAGGGAGGAGGGCCCGGCACTGCCAGAGGCCCTGTCTGCCGGAGCTGTGGCTGTTAATACCGTGCTCGCCACACGGAGGGGACAGGGTGTCCAGCCTGGGCCAGGGGCAGTGGCTTCACGGAAGGGTGACTGTGGGGTTCGCTACTCAGCTCTTCCCAGCACCGTCACCGTGGTAAGACTCTAGCACAGTGGCACCTCGAGATACGAGTGCCCTAACCTATGAGATTTTTGAGATGCGAGCCGTCGAGCGAGCGATTTTTGCTTTGAAATACGAGCCACAGTTGAGATAGGAGTCATCATCGCGCGGATCGGCCGGCTGCACACGACCCACCCGTTTACAGAGACACGAGCGTCTCATTGTTTCCCATGCCTCAAGGTTATGGAACGAATTAAACTCGTATCTCGAGGTGCCACTGTACTTGGCTTTCAAACAGAGAAACCGAATGGAGACCCTTTGTGGACACCTGCTGGGTGGGGCAGGGGTGTGGGTTTCAGACAACCAACAGGCCAGCTGAGAGCGGGCACCCAGGCCCAGCCACGCCCCCCGCCCGCGGGAGGACCCACCTGGATGCCGGAGCCCTCGGCCACCAGGATCCGCCACACGCAGTTGAGGTTGTTGCCGTAGGGCTCGGGGAAGCCGGGGGACAGCACCGTGCCCCTCCGCTGGGTGAAGCTGCCGCTGCAGGGCACTGCGGGCACGGGGGGTGGAGGGGAGGGGACGGGGAGGGACGTGAGGTCAGGGAGGCTGTGCTAACCCCATGCGGAGCATTCTTTGGGGTCAACCGTTAGGAGAGCTTCTACGTGGACTGTGATGCCTCAAGTAGCATTTTTAAAGAATATATTCTTTTAATTTTTAAATATATTTTATTGATTTTTTACAGAGAGGAAGGGAGAGGGATAGAAAGCCAGAAACATCCATGAGAGAGAGACGTCGATCAGCCGCCACCTGCACGCCCCACAGTGGAGATGTGCCCGCAAGCAAGGCACATGCCCCCGACCGGAATCGAACCTGGGACCCTTCAGTCCGCAGGCCGACGCTCTATCCACTGAGCCACACCGGTCTCGGCTCAAGTAGCATTTTTAAAAAATATATTCTTATTGATTTCAGAGAGGAAGGCCGGAGGGGAGGGGGAGAGAGAAACATCCGTGATGAGAGAGCACCATGGGCCAGCTGTTTCCTGCACACCTTCCTCCCTCCCCCACTCCCTGAGGGATGGAGCTCAGCACCCAGGCCTGTGCCCAGACTGGGACTGAACCCTGACCTCCTGGTTCATAGGTCGACCTCAACCCTCAGCCACTCGGCCGGACTGAGGGGCGTGTGTAGCTGAGGCCGCGTTTCGCCGTGCCACTGGCTGTTACGCCTGACGCTGGGGGGCTGAGCCCTCGTGTCGGCAGAGAAACCCAGTCAGGGTCCCAGAGACACGCGTGCCCAGTGAGGCGGCTCTGCAGGACGTGCGTGTGGGGTCATTTCCTCTCCACATGGAGGAATTCCCGACGTTCCCCCAGGCACAGGCCCGGCTCACTCCCAGCCATGCTCCCACCGTCTCTGAGCCGGTCTGGGAGCGGAGGGAAGGCAGGAAATGTACACGGGACTTCATGCCAGTCACGGTGTGTGGAGGGTCTTACACAGGAGAGGCAGGCGAACTACACCCAGCTGTGCAGTCACCATACCACTCGGCTGCCTCACCTGTCACACTCCACCTCCTCACCAGCCCACACTGATGAAAAGGGCAGTGCAACATGGCTGGTGTGCTCCGTGGTTTAGCGTCAACCTAGGGACCAGGAGGTCATGGTTTGATTCCCTGTCAGGGCACAGGCCCAGGTTGCAGGCTTGATCCCCAGAAGTGGGTGGGCAGGAGACAGCCAGTTGGTGATTCTCTCTCATCATGGATGTTTATCTCTCTCTCTCCCACTCCCTTCCTCTCTGAAATCAATTAAAAAATATATATATATATTTTTAAAATCTCTCTATATAAAACCTAAGCAACTGTTATGCCTAATCAACCGAACAACTGGTCGACCGGTTGCTATGATGTGCACTGACCACCAGGGGTCAGATGCTCAATGCAGAAGCTGCCTCTGGTGGTCAGTGTGCTCCAAAGCCAACCTCCCATGGCTGGCCAACCTCCTGTGGTCCCTCCCCCTGGCCAGCTGGCTGACCTCCCGTGGTCCCTCCTCCTGACTGGCTGGCCCTGATCAGCTCCAAATGGGACAAGGTGAGATTGGCTGATTGCCAACCAGGCCTGAGGGACCCCACCGGTGCACAAATTCATGCACCGGGCCTCTAGTGAACAAATAAAAGAGCAGGACATTACACAAACCAATGCCATCATGATTGCCCCCCACAATGCAGTAAGTTGCCTCCTCATGGCTGGGGGGCTGTGGTCTCCGTAAGCACCGGGAAGGAACACGTGTTTCCTCGTGTTCATCTGACAAGTGGTTTCACGGAACAATCATCCACAGGGTGTGCGGCTCCTCCGTTCTTTCCAACATGCCCTGCCCTGAGCCACGTCTGCAGGAAGGTGGACGGCAGAGCCCGGCAGAGCACGGACAGACAGCCCTTCCACGCCCCTGCAGGGGCTGGCGGCCTCCCCCCAGCCTCCTCCACCTCCACCCCCTGGCCTCCCCCTCTCCCCCGGCCGCCGCCCGGAACCCCGCTTACCCACACAGCTCGGGATGGTGTCGTTCCACTGGGCCAGCGCGTTGGGCACCGCCTGGCAGCGCAGGGCGGCCGAGCCCTGCAGCAGGTACCCGGGGCTGCACTCGAACCGCACCACGGAGCCCGCCGAGAACTCGGAGCCGATCCGGCGGCCGTACCGGGGCTCGGGCACCGAGCTGCACTGGGTGTCACTGGTGCGCGGCACGGCTGCGGGCGAAGCACACAACACGCCATGGGTGGCTCCCGGGAGGGCGGTGTGGGGGCGTCTGCCAGTGTCAGTGGGCGGGGAAGCTCACAGAGCCGTCCCCAGCCGGCCTGGCGTGGCCCTATCCGCTGTCACCCCCTGTGGACCCTGAGGGCCCCCTGCTTCTCAGGGACCTTTAGGCTTTTATTGATTGATTGATTGATTGATTGATTTCATTGATTTTTCACAGAGAGGAAGGGAGAGGGAGAGAGAGTTAGAAACATCGATGGGAGAGAGACATCGATCAGCCGCCTCCTGCACGACCCCCACTGGAGTTGTGCCCGCCACCAAGGTACATGCCCTTGACCAGAATAGAACCTGGGACCTTTCAGTCCGCAGGCCGACGCTCTATCCATTGAGCCACACGGGTCTCAGCGACCTTTAGGCTTCTAAAGTTGACCATTGTGCTCGTGGTGATGAGATCACTAAGGAACAGAGCTTCTCTGCCTGGCTGGCGTGGCTCTGGGGTGGAGCCTAGGAACCAGGAGGTCAGGGTTCCATTCCCATACAGGGGCACAGGCCTGGGTTGGGGACTCGATCCCCAGTGTGGGGAGTGCAGGAGGCAGCAGATCCACGATTCTCTCTCATCACAGATGTTTCTCTCATTCTCCCTCTCCCTTCCTCTCTGAAATCAAGAAAAATACAGTTTTTAAAAGCAGAGCCCTTGGAGAGACACCACGTGAGTGACTTGGGTGCAGCTATTTGGAGGGATGGACGCCTGGGCATGTATTTCGTTCTTGTTAATTGCCTTTCAATTAGCTTTTTCAATACGATTTGGAAACACAACATTTATTTTCTTCTGTATTCCCTTAAAAGCTGCTAAAATCTAAACTTGTATAGATTATTTTTCTTAATTAAACAAATGAAAATAGAGTTGAGATTGTTTTGCAAAATGGGAGGTGCTGTGCAAAAATAATTTGAGCACAATTTATTGCCTGCACGGGCCAGGGAAATAAGGGGAAATTTGTCTTTGCAGTAGAAATAGATTTGCGTCAAACTAAAAATTTTAATATTTTGATAAGGTATTTTTATTATAAACTAAGAGGCCCAGTGCATGAAATTCATGCACAGAGAGTTCCCCTCCGCCTGGCTTGTACCCTCTCCAATCTGGGACCCATTGGGGGATGTCTGACTGCTGGTTTAGGCCCTGTGGGATCAGGTCTAAACTGGCAGCCAGACATCCATCTCACAATCCAGGACTGCTGGCTCCTAACCACTCGCCTGCTTGCCTGCCGGATTGCCTGTAACTGCTCCCCTGCCAGCCTGATCGCCCCCAACTGCCCTCTCCTGCAGGCCTGATGGCCCCCAACTGCCCTCTTTTGCCTGCCTGGTCACTCCCAATTGCCCTCCACTGCCAGCCTGGTTACCCCCAACTGCCCTCCCCTCCTGGCCTGGTTACCACCAGCTGCCCTCCCCTGCCAGCCTGGTCCCCTCAACTGCTCTCCCCTGCAGGCCTGGTTTCACCTAATTTCCCTCCCTCTGCAGGCCTGGTTGCTCCCAACTGCCCTCCCCTGCCTGCCTGGTCACTCTCAATTGCCATCCACTGCCAACCTGGTTACCCGCAACTGCCCTCCCCTGCCTGCCTGGTCCCCCCAACTTCTCCCCCCTGCAGGCCTGGTTGCTCCCAACTGCCCTCCTCTGCAGGCCATCTTGTGGTGGCCATCTGGTGATGACGTCGTGTGAGGGCGTGACACCACCCAGGCTTTTATGATATAGAATAAATGCCTGTCTTCAATGTCTTAAAAAACAGAAAACGGAAGGGGGGCATTGTCGTGCCTCCACGGGAGACTGGGGTCGGGGGTCGGAGGTCGGAGGTCGGAGGTCGGAGGTCGGAGGCGGCCAGGGTGAGGGTGAGGGTTACCTTGGTAGACGAAGTGGAAGCCACGGGCCGATGCCCCGCTCTTGGCGCTGAACCGCAGCAGGATCTGATTGGACGTGGCCAAGGGCAGCGTTTCACCTGCCGGGAACAGAGACACCCACAGATCCCACAATGCACTCTGCTGCCGCCGGGCGGGTGGGCGGTGGCGTCTCAGAGAGAGGCCGTCTGCGTGGACGGGGACAGGCGAGCTTCGGATTCTCCTAGAACCTCACTCCCGGCTCCCGAACCAAACCCGTCCTTTCCGGGAGGACTGTCGCCCTCTGCTCTTGCCCATCACCCCCCGCTATGCCTTTTTCACGGGACCTCACGCTGCTCCATCTGGAAAAGCTCGGGGTGCATGCTCAGTGGCCAGGAAGGCGGGAAACGTGAGGGCCGACTCAGTCACAGATGCAGCATCAACCACATTTGGAAATAACTGACTGAGGTTTTCCTTAACACAGCGATTCTGCACCATTTTTAATGCTGCGACCCTTTAAGACAGCTCCTCATGGGGTGGTGACCCCCAATCTTAAAATTATTTCCGTGGCTACTTCATCACTGTCATTTTGCTGCTGTTATGAATCATAATGTAGACTTCTGTGTTTTCTGATGGTCTTAGGCTCTACAGCAGCGGTTCTCAACGTGTGGGTCGCAACCCACAGGTTGAAAACTGCTAGCAAGGTCGCCTAAGAGACTCAGTAATCCTTGAATGCATTGGTTTGTTGAATAAAATTCTGTCTTTGGTAAAAAAACGTCCAGCCGAGACCGGTTTGGCTCAGTGGATAGAGCGTCGGCCTGCGGACTGAGAGATCCCAGCTTTGATTCCGGCCGGGGGCATGTACCTTGCTTGCAGGCACATCTCCAGTGTGGGGCGTGCAGGAGGCGGCTGATCGATGTCTCTCTCTCATCGATGTTTCTGACTTTCTATCTCTCTCCTTTCCTCTCTATAAAAAATCAATAAAATATATAAAAAAAAAAGTCCAGTGGCCCTCTACCCCACAGATAAAGCCGTTTGCTTTTATCATAGCACAGAGGTTATAAAAAGTGTGATATCCATCTAAGGCTTAACAGAATGTCCCTGAACCCAAAGCTCGTGTTTTTAAAAAACGGAAGGGCTTAGGAAGAATCTCACAACATATGTGTTTGCCTTTAGACCGGAGTGCCGGTTCAGAGCACATGGTGGGTCCCTCGAGGGCGCCGGAGTTCGGCCGTGGCTGTGTTTTCAGTGTGCGTCTCCGGCTGCCGTGCTCCATGGCGCCCGCTGGGCGTCCATAGAAGTGATTAAGACGTGGGCCCGAGGCCTTCGGCCAGCCACAGTGGACACTGGGAGTCGCCAGGCCTCGGCCTTGGTGGCCACGGAGGGGCTGCTGGACATTGCCACGCCTCCGCTGGGGCCGGGTCACCAGGCCCAGAGAACACCCCGCCTTGGGCAGCCATCGGCTCACCGCTCAGAACAGAGGCCAGGGACGTGGCTGCACGTGGTCGGCTGGGGAAGACCTCCGCGTGCCCTCGCAGGTCGTGAACCGACATCCCGTGTCTCACGAAGCCCAGCCGTCTGTATATGCACCACCCAGGGCTGTGTGCCTACGCCCGTGTGATAAACACGTGTGGTGGCACACGTGTGAGTGCCGTGGGTCTACACCTCGGTGTTTACAGGGTTCGAATGAGTGAGGCCAAACGTTCACACCGTTGGGCTCCAGGAAGAAGATCCCGAAACACAGAATAGGAGTTAAACACCACCCCGGTTATTCCTTTCTCTCGGGTATTGCCCACGTCCATTGAGATGGACATCACACTTTCTATAACCTTAGTCAGTGCCGCGATAAGAGCAAACGGCTTTATCTGAGGGGTAGAGGGCCACTGGACATTTTTTTTAATCAAAGACAGAATTTTCCTAAGCAAACAAACGCATTCAAGGGTTACTGAGTTTCTCCTTCACACACACAGTCACACACACACACAGTCACACACACATGCGCACACATGTGCACACACACATACACGTACACACCCATCCTCACACATGCCCCCCAGATGCATGCGCACACACACATACTCGTGCACACACACGCACACACATTCACACAGACACAAACGTACACACCTACCCACACACATGCCCCCCAGATGCACACCCATGCACACATGGGCCCGCACACATGCGCACAAACATGCACACACATGCACACACGGAGTTTAGGATGCGTTGCACGCCCCTCTGCACAAGGTAAAGACGGGGTTCGGGGCGCTTACCTGAGTGGGACCCCGAGAGCGCGCTGAGGAGCCGGGCCTGGGGGTGCGTGCCATCAAACAGCTCCGCCACGTCGCTCAGCGCCGTCTGGAAGTAGGCGAACTGCCCGAACACGACTGCGGACGGAGGGAGCACACACACACAGACACACACACACGCTTAGAGGAGGAGGGGGCCCTGGCTGCCCCACACAGGGAGGCGGAGGGGACCCCTCTCTGCATGGCCTGGCAGCAGCGAAGCTGGTTCCCTCAGCCGGACTCAGGGTGCTGGCCGGGCCTCAGGACGCCGCGTGTTTCATTTGGAGCCTGGACACCGAGGACCGGGCCAACCCCGGCTGGGTGGGTGGGGAGCGGCTCGTTCAGGGCCTGAAACTCTTGAGAGCTGGTTGTTTGCAGGCCACGTCCCCGTGGCTTCCTTGCGGCGTGTACACGGGGTTCAGCAACACTGTGTGGGCACGGGCTGTCCCCGTGCCGGCGTTCTGTCTGGCCTTGGACTGAGGTCATGGAACTCAGCTCCTCCTCGGAGATCCCAGCTCCCCCTTTTTCCTCCCACCCCCAGCCACAGGCTTCCCTGCTTCACATCTTGTCGAGTTTGCCCTCCAGTCAATAGCATTCTGAGCCTTATCGACAACAAAGTGTAACAGCATCGACTGGCAAATGAGGAGCCGCTAAACCAGTAGTCCTCCACCTTCCTAAGGCCGCGACCCTTGCATACAGCTCCTCATGGGGTGGTGACCCCCAGCCATGAAATGTTGCTCCTGTGATGCCTCGTGATGTAAACATCTGCATTTTCCGATGGTCTCACGCGACCCCTGTAAAAGGGCCGTTTGACCCCCAAAGGGGTCACAACCCACAGGTTGAGAACCACTGAGCTAAACCTCGTTTATGTGTCAGGGCGAGGCTGGCACCCTCCCACGGCCCGGGGAGCAGCCAATGGGGGTGCGTGTGCCCCACACACAGGTCACGGTTCCAAGGAAAGAACCAAGAGAGCCACGGCCGACGGGACCCATCTAGCTGGATCAGGTCATGCATGCGTGCGTGCATGTGTGTGTGTGTGTGTACATATGTGTGTGTGTACTCAGGGATACTAGGTGGGCCAGGGTGGACAAGGAGCACCGGTGCATGCAGAGTATGACAAGGAGTGGAAAGCGCAGACACTCTCACCGAATTCCTCGGGCACCGTGATGGCGTAGAGGCACGTCTGGCCGGCCGTGTAGTTGTGGGGGTAGTTGGGGGACAGCACCACGCCTTCGGAGCCCGTGTACTGGCCGCCGCAGGGAGCTGGAAGGGAGAGCGGCCGGGGTCAGGGGCGTGGAGGACGCCGGGACAGGGTCGTCGGGCCACGGCCCCTCCGGGAGGGGGCAGGGCGTCCCCTAAAGCATCCAGGACACTCCTGGCCCAGCCCACGCCCCTGTCTCTCCAATGGTGGCGGAGGGAAGGACCCTGTCTGCGCCGCTTAGAACACAGTGCGCTCACTGAGCGGGGGACACACTCTGCCAGCCTCTCTCAGACGCGCTCAGATCATCGCGGCTGCAGCGCAGTGACCGAACGGCTCCAGGGAGACCACGTGTTGGGCGATTTACCGTTTCACCCACCACGTCCGGTCGCCGGCAGAGACACACGGGTTCTTTCAGAGATTTTTTTTTTTTTTTTTTGCTGATTTTATCTTACTATGAAAGTGAAAGAAAGAAGTTTTCCTTCTAGTTTTTGTGTCCTTTTCAACCTTTCATGCCTTAGATTCAGTTCCAGAGCAACATCCGTAATTGCTAATGTGTGTGGGGGTCTCTCAAAAAGATGGATGTAAAGCGGAAGCAACTAAAACCTAGAAAGTCAGGGGTGATAATGATGGTGGGTGTTTCTTCCACACAGATCTGTGTGTGTCTGTGTGTTTGTGAGTGTGTCTGAGTTTGTGAGTGTGTGTATGTGTGTGTGAGAGTATGTGTGTCTGTGTGAGTGTGTGTTCAAGAGCATGTGTGAGTATGTATCTGTGTGTGTGTCTGAGTTAGTGTGTGTGTTTGTGAGTGTGTGTATCTGAGAGTATGGATGAGTGTGTGTGTCAATGTGTGTGTGTATCTATGTGAGTGTGTGTCTGAGTGTGTGTGAGTGTATTTGTGTGAGAGTATATGTCTTTGTGAGTGTGTGTGTCTATGTGAGTGTGTTTCTGAGTGTGTGAGTGTATTTGTGTGAGAGTATGTGTCTATGTTAGTGTGTGTCTGAGTGTGTGTGAGTGTATTTGTGTGAGAGTATTTGTTTATGTTAGTGTGTGTGTCTATGTGAGTGTCTCTGAGTGTGTGTATGTGAGAGTATGTGTCTATGTTAGTGTGTGTGTCTGAGTGTAAGTGTATGTGTGTGAGAATATGTGTCTATGTGAGTGTGTCTGAGTGTGTGTATTTGTGTGAGAGTATTTGTCTATGTGAGTGTGTGTGTCTATGTAAGTGTGTGTCTGAGTGTCTGAGTGTGTGTGAGTGTACGTGTGTGTTGTTATTTTCAGTTATGAATAAGCCTGGGAAAGAAGGACTAAAATGTGCTGCTTTATAAATCCCCTAATGCAGTCAACACAGCTTAAATTCATCATCGGTCAGCATTTTCCCTGAAACAGATCAACAGAGCGCGCTGGCTCATAAACGGGCCTTCATAATTCATAACCATGATTTGCTGCAAAAATCACGCACTATCTATTGCTAACAAATTCACAGAATTCCTTTATCAATCTACATTGCATTGCATACACAGAATTCCTTTATCAATATACTCTTTACATGTATATGTATTTGTATGTGATATATACATTTTTAATCTAGGCTTAAACTTACAATAAATGTATGTTTCCCTTTCTACCTGTGTCTATGGGTATATATACATATATAGAGAGAGAGATAGAGAGAGAGTAATTTCATAAAATGTAATTCGACTATAAAAATAACAACAATAAATGGAGAAACGGGGGCGTTAGATTCTGTTTTAATAATTTGAGGTGAATAATGTCTCGAGGGCCCTTCCCAGTGGTGAGATCAGGGCATGGCTCTGGCTTCTATCGTCTGTCTGTCTCAAAGGCGGGTCTGTCCTCAGTAGGTGATTTTATCGGTTTCGTATCCACACGGGGAGTCACAAGCTATTGACTGGGGGTGGGACACGTTGACTGTAATGCTGCCTGGGACATCGATGTGCATTGCATGTGTGTGAACGGAGAGAGAGAGGGACGGGAACAGACAGAGAGTGTACCTAGAGCTTGGTCAGTGGCCCCTCATGTGGACAGACACACATGAACGAAGGGAAATGTGAGCCTGAGAGAGAGAACTGGCCCTCCCATGCTGGAGGGGAGGGAGGCTGAGGCCCGGGCGCCTGCATTTCCCTCCGGAGCTCTGCGAGCACGTGACCCCCACGCAGACCAGGGAGCAGTGCTGGGGCCCTGGCTGCAGAGTGGGACCTGCAGGAGGTAAGGTTGGGGGTGGGACCTGCAGGAGGTGAGGCTGGGAGTGAAGGGGCAGGAGGTGAGGTTGGGGGCGGG
>PVJN01056587.1:0-12727 GCA_004026805.1 Lasiurus borealis | reverse complement strand
GGAGGTGGCCCGCGCGCCCCCGCCCCGCCCCGCCCCCCCCGCTTTCTCCCCGGGCTGCGTTTCCCGCCGTCCCCGCCCTCTCCCGCGGAGGCTGGGGCTCAGACGGGGTGGGGGCCGGCCCAGACCTCATTAATCAGAGGCTCCTTGTGGATGCGGGCGGAGGAGATGCCACCCAGGGCGGGAAAAGGGGCGCGCAAGAAGGGGCGGGGGCCAAGCCGCCGCCGCCGCCGCCGCCGCTGCCGCCGCCGCCGCGCGCGCGGAGGGTCCTTCCCTCCCGCTTTTACTCAATTAATGGGGCTCTCGGAACGTCAGCCGGGGAGGGGAGGGGAGGGGAGGAGGAGACACTGCAGGGGACCGGGGCCCCGTGGCCATCCAGGCCCGATACCTACTACCATCCTCGGGTCTGGGCTCGGGGAACGGGGTAACACCCCACTCTGGCCCTCCAGGGCCCCGCCACCGCCACACGCGCGGCGGGCGGGCAAGAAAGGGTAATGAACTTGGCTGCCCTCTCGCCATCCCCTCCCACCTACACACGCTGGGGCGAGCGAATCCTGCGCCCCGGCTCAGGGGGGTGGTGGGCGCGCGCCCGCCCGCCGCCGCAGCGGGTCTGCGCCTGGGTGGTTCCTCTCGGTGCCCCGCCGGCGGCTTGTTTACGCGCATCACATTAGTCACCGGTGAGCTCCGGATCGATAGCAGCGTCGTGCGCCTTCCTGGAAGGAGAGCCGGGGTGCGGGAGGGGGCCGCAGCGCCCCCAACTCCCGGCCACCCTGGTCGCGGGTGCCCCCCCCCCGGAGCCCCATCCTCCAGGGGTGCCCTTCCCCCGCACCGGGGTCCAGAGCTTTCTCCCCCACCCCGGGCGTCACCAGCACCATTCACTTGTCTAGAGAAGTTGAAATTCTCTGATAGGGATGTAATAGAAAGAGGAGGGACGTTAAACAGAAAAAAAAAAAAAAATGCAGTTTCCATAGTGCCGGGAAGAGGGGGTGGGCTCCAGCGAAGAAAACAGCTTCGGGATCCTGGCGCCCGTGGAGGGGGTACCCCCCTCCCACCGACCCTGGACTCCCCTGCGAGGAGGCGCTGGGAAAGGGCGGCTCCAGACCTGGACGTCCTTTACCCGGCAGCAAAGGCTGCGTTGAAGATGCCCTTGAATGAGTGCTTTTAGTTTTACATCTGCGCCGCTTTTGACTTTCAAAGTCGATTACAAATTAGGACCCGTACAATGGCTTCTCGAAAATGACAGAAGTGAGGGCTACTGGTGAGGGTGGGAGGTCCTGGGCTGAGATCCTAACAGGCAGGCGCGGGGGCTTGCAGACACCAAGAAAGCTTACAAAACCAACCCGTCCACTTAAAAAAAAATTAAATTGTGTTTTCACGAAATAATTCGAAACAATAATGTAGCTATTTTTTTAAGCCCTGCCTTTGAACGTCCTCTGCAGTCTATATAAGCCTTTATTTTTTAAAAGATGTAATGAAATCTTAAAGGAAAATAAAGATTGTAATTTTTGAAAATGTATTATAACATTATAATATAACATATGTGTGAGAATGTGACAAAGATTCTGTTAGCTAATATGTGTAAAGAGAGACTTACACAAAGATCATAGCATTTATAGCATGCATACAATTATGAGAAGCATAAATTTGGGAAGAATAATCAGTTAGGCAAATATAATGGAATTATATTTGAAGTTGCACCTCCATTTTAAACCATACTTTAAAAAATACAGCTAGGAATGCCATTTTTAAGTGTGTGTGTATGTATATATTTGTGTACATATGTATATATAGGTATGCGTGTATGCATATAGACATGTGTGTATCTGTATGCATGTATGTATATATATGTATCTATATATGGGTATGTATGTATATACATGTATAATTATGTATATGCTGGGGGATCCACCTTTATGGACATTGTACTCTGGCTTTTCTATTCTTTTAGACCCTGTTGCTCTTTTTATGTTAACAAATGTTGCCTAGCAATATGTCTACTCAGATGAAAAAATTTTTATCTTAGAGCTTGAAGAAAACGTGGTTCAGTTTTATTGGCTTTGTGATGATTTACATCCCACTGTATAAGGGATGCTAATGGGCCTGCCTGTAGGTATGTTCAGTTATGCTAACTAGCAGACAATGATCATGGTTCAACATCATGCAATTATGCTTTCTTCTGGAAAGTATCCTTTGCAATTGTTTCATATTTTCTTCTTGATTCAGACTTTAACACAAAATTAGATTTTCACATATTTATTGAATATGTACTTGCTGTGCCCATCAGGTGTTCACAGTGTTATCTTGTTTTTTTTTTTTAATTTCCCTTTAGGACCATTCTAGTGTAAAATGCCAGTATTCAGGTTAAGGTGTCAGGGGCTCTTAAGTTGGCTGTTTGCAAGTTCCCCAGGTACTGCCTCAGTTGCCAGTTAGAGGTGGAAGAGGGAAGGGGGAGGAGTTATCACCTGTATCAGGAAGATCACATCTAAATACAAATTCTATTCTTATTAAGAAATCAGTTCATGAAACTCTGTAAATTGGAAGTATCCCAGTCTTCCTCCTCCACGAAGGAACTCGTTGTCTCTCTCCCTTTCTATTGCCAAATAAGCTATTTCTTTCTTTAAAGCTTGTTCGACACCTTGTGATTTCCCAACTGTTATCCCATACTTTTTCAGCAAAAGTCAGCTAACAACATCTGCCAACCTGCTCTCCATGCAGGGCTGGGTACTGCTCGTGTGGCCTGCTGCCAGCAAGCAGCCTGGATGCCATTTTTTTCTCATGGTCCAAGATCTTTCATTGGAAGTCCTCTTTCCTTTCATGGATAACAAAATGGTCATATCTCTTGGCAAGAAGTGTTTTTGTTTTGTGTTGTGTGTGTGTGTTTTTTTTCCATAAAATTGTATACAATGACCCTTTTTATTATTAAAAAAAAAAGTCTTTCCTGGAATAATTTAATTGCCTTTCAGAAAATAGTCCATTCATTAAAATATAGATGTTAAAATGTATAAAAATCCATACTACTTATAATAGAAGCATCATTTATACTCTATTTCCTATAGAAAGGGCATGTTAAGAGGAGAAAAGTAGATAACATTTCAATGCTTAGGTTGTTTGTTTGTTTTTTTTTAATTCATAACACTGCAACTGTTTGACAGTATTTTCTATCTAGATTAACTAGATAGAAACTGAAAACTTACTAAGGAGATCATTAAGTGGAATACTATATCACCAGTTAAAATAGCTTTAAATTAAAATGTACTTTAGGAGGTATAGATTTCAACTTCAGAGGTTTATGTCACAGGATATATTTGCCTTTTAAAAGAGTGGAAACATTTCATCACATTTTGCTTTATAAATAAAGTACTTTAGTAGCTCGTTTAATACGTTTCCCTTTCTCTGATGAATGAGCCATACAAAGACAGATTTTTCCTCATCTAGGATTCTAAGGGCACTTCCTACATTATAGTGGCTAGGTTTTTTATCCATCATAAATATATTTGCTAATACGTTTCAACTGAAATTTCACAAGTTTTGCTAATTCTGAGCCGCAATGCTTTATATGAGGGAATGTAACTGTTGTTCAGATCAGTATGGCATTCCAAATGTCTAAAGAATCAGGATATGTTAATAGATGGTATCAGTTCCTTGGAAATTGTAAAAACTTTCCACTTTAGCATTTATTTTGATCATTAAAAATACTGATATAGTCCAGCTGATATGACTTAGTGGTTGAAGGGCGACTTATGAATCAAGAGGTCAATAATTTGATTCCTGGTCAGAGCCCAGGTTGCAGGCTCAATCTCCAGTAGGGGGCGTGCAGGAGGCAGCAGATGGATGGTGTTTCCATCTCTCTCTTTCACTTCCTTCCTCTCTAAAAATCAATAAAAACATTTAAAAAAATACTGATATATTTCAAGTGTTTTTTTTCTTCAATATTCATTTAGAGAGGAAGGATTTTCCATAATAAAGGAATATTTCATGTGCATATAAATAGAACAAACTTCTATAGATAACCCACTTTCACCCATAACAATACTGTTTTTGAAGAATACTCATTCAGTGGGCACAATAACAATTAAGCAAATATTAAAAACATTTTTGTTTTAAATATAATTAAGTTGAAGAAATTTAAACATATAAACAACCAATTACTAAGTGACTACAGTTAGTAACTTAAAATTATTATTAATTTTAATTAATGGATTTTGCTGTTTGAATTTTGAAAATGTATTTCTAGATTTTTTTAAAAAATCTCTCAAAGATTACCCATGATTGAAATAAAAATTTTACATTATTGACTCTATGGCATTACTGAATCATAAAAAAAAAGAAGAAGCAAAAGGTTTCTTCTTAGAACATCCCTCTTCTGGGAATGCTGGTGGCCCTGTAACCTAATCACTCAGGTTTTGCATGACTAAATCGATGCCTGGTGTAGTGATGGCTGTTAGTGTTCTAGCTACTGAGTTAAAACCGTTTGTTTGTTGTTATTGTTGTTTTCTATCAGAACAGACCAAAATTGCCTGCTTCTCAATCTGTAGCTCATGAGCAGATGACAGAAGAAAAAGTCTCTAAAATGACACAGCTATTTTCTAGGAGAGGGAGGGGGATGAGCAGTGAGGATGGCTGGTAGTGTCCTTGAACCGAGAGCAAATGTTAGGAAGGGGAAAGACCAACCCCCTGGTCATTGATCCCACTGTTTGTTCTAGGAGCAAGCTTTCACCTGTTTTTTCTAAAACTGCTCAGGAGGTAAACAGGACACGAGATACCTTTTCCACCAGATGCTCTACTGTTTTGTGGAGCTGAATTTTAATCAGAAATCTTCCACTTTTCTGCAGTTCACGTGCTGTTTCCAGGCTCGCCTCTGAGTCTGTTTTCTTGAGTTGTTTTGAAACACAACCCAAAGATAACAGAGGAAATGTGACCCGCTCTTGTGAATGCTGCCACCAACTGGCAATGTTTCTTCCCCAGGCAGAACCCCGCTCTCCTGCCAGTTGTCCCAGCCAGGGTGGTGGCTGCTTTTTTGAAAGTTGATTACAACCTAACATACATTTTTTTTGGTACAAATCTTTAAATAAGTTGATAGAAACAATTTGAGATAAAACAAAAGTATTGACAATGATGACTAAGAACGATATCAGATGATAAATAAAAAATGGATACAATAGTAAGTTTACAAACTTATTTTTTATGGTTGAGAAAGTATTAAGCTGATGTGTTCACTTTTTCTAATATGTTTTATATTTTCATTTGCATATTTACTTACCAAATGCATATTTACTGTGCCAGTTTGTAAGATTCTAGAAAACTATCTAACCAACAAAATAAAAACAGACAAGAATCTATACTCAGAATTGTTTTGGAATGTTTGCTATGGCAATCCTAAGAGTTGCAATCAAGATTTGCTTGTCTGGTAGGTAAACATTTAGTTATATTTCTCCCCTAAATTGGCCTATCAGTCTCATTTTTCATTCCTTTTCTTTATCTTTCTTTCTTTTTTCAAGAGTAAGCCAACTTCTATTGAAAAGCAAAATTTGAAAAAAAATATGAATGGGAAATAAAATATATTTGAAAACTATAAATAATGGAAACATTAAAAAATTTTAAATGACAAATGGCTGTTAATATGTCAAATGTAGCTATCTTTTTGATTAAAATAATTTGGACTTATGTACTCATGACTTATTTATCAACTCTAAATGTATAAATTACATCTTCTACTTTAATTGCTTCAGTCTCAGTCTTTAGACAATGCCAATAATAGAGATATTCAAGTTAGTGATGGTATTTAGAGCTAATTTATCCAAATAGAGTGAGGGGATCAGAAGACATTTTATTTGCTATTAAACATGTTCTTCAGGTACCTTTATTTGTGGGTGGAAAAAAAGCTTGTATATAAAATGGCAATAATAAAAATAATAATAACTAGTGAGAATAGTTTATCAGTGAATGTATGTAAGTTAAGCCATTTGATTCTTACCAGTCTGTGGAATAAATAAAAAAATATATTATTTTCCCATAATGCCAGTATTATAAATATATGATAAATATACGATTCTAACACAACTGAGCATTATGCCCAGGTCTTTAAATTTCCCTAATGGGTAATCTTTTTTAACCTGTCCTGTGAGTGGACATACAATGTTTAAGAAGCATGATTAGCTGTTGACATAGGCATTATGTTTTTTTGCCTTGTTTAGAACAATTACAACATAAATGATATTAACTAAAGCAACTTGAAGAAATATGGATTAGTGAGGTTCACAGAAAATAGATAAAGCAACAACTTGTACAATTAAAGCAGATGCCATCTTTGGCCATTTCCCGAGGACTGTTAATGTTAAATAGAGATTTCAGTTTAGATAAGCACATTCTAAGAATTACTACTGGAAGTGTAAGCATCAGCCTATATTTTTGAGTTTGCTACTTTTTAAATAAGATGCCAACTTATTGTCTTGTTAAATGAGAGAAAAAAGAATTACATTAAATTTTTTCTTAAAATTACATTTTGTATTACAAGAATGTCTTTATAGATAGTAAAGAGTAAGAATTAAAAAGTCATGTTATCCATCCTAAAAATTTGCACTCAGAAAATAAAATATATGAAGATTTTGAGACATGAGATTTTCCTGTTTTTATTTTGGTAAATGTGTACCTGATTTTAAAACTTGCACAAACTAAAAGTGTATCCCAATTTCAAAGTTGCATTCATATCCTTCACAGTATAAATTAAAAAGGAAATTAATATGTATATTGTCATTGATCCTCATTACTTTTCAGTTATAGAATAATAAAAAAGTAGGATTATCGTTTATTTTGCAGGCAACTTATATCTTTCTCAAGTCAAAACATAAAAAAAAAATCAGCAAACATTGAATTACTAAACATGTGCTAAGTATTTGTTAAGTATCAAGCATAGTTTAGGAATTATCTAAAACAGGTCTTTCTTTGCCCCTTGCATTTTCTATCTAAATAATAAGGCACTATTTTTCTTAAATTACTTAATTTTGAGTAACAACTACATTTTTAATGATATTGAAGTCCTTTTCATTCATTTTATAAATAAGATACATCCATTTAAAGTTACTAAGGGTTTTTAAACTCAGAGAGTGCTTTCAAAATTGCCAGCTGAATACTTTGCAGGGAATGAAATTGTAAATAAAGTATCTAAATTTCGTTTCATGGAAATTAGTTTTAATGAGTCAAATATCAATAATTCTATTTAATTTATTTTTAGATTAATTTTTAAAAAGCTAATATTTATACTACTGATTTCTTTTTCTTGTACCTGTGTTAAATATTGTCAAATAATTTGGAAACAAAAAATGTTATATATATTATTAAAACTATCATCTGGCATTTTTCTTAATTTCCTTAATGCTTTATTTT
Source organism: Lasiurus borealis (assembly GCA_004026805.1). Classification (NCBI taxonomy): domain Eukaryota; kingdom Metazoa; phylum Chordata; class Mammalia; order Chiroptera; family Vespertilionidae; genus Lasiurus; species Lasiurus borealis. Next base: position 5,347 of record PVJN01056587.1, on the reverse strand, counting down.
TTTAAAGTTGCTATATTAGCCTCTTCTTACTAATTCTGCATGGTAGATAAAATGGTTTTTATCTTGAGCCAGGAAGTTTCACAAATGTCACATCATATTCAGAAAAATTCTAGGAAAAGGTGACATGAAAATATAGTAAAAGAAGAACTGGACTTCATTTTGATTAAGTAGAACTAAATTTTAATTGAAATTTTGTTTGCATTTAAAAGAAAGGGAATAAGGTAAAAGACAAAGTGGGACAACTTTAAAATTTACGTTATTTTCTTGGATTGATGTTAGGTATTGAGCAGTTCTCCTCCTTGGTTTGCCAGTGATCCTGCAGCTTCCTGTGGTCTCTGACACACCCACCTTGCTGTTCCACCTCTTCAATGTGCCCCACAGAAGCATCACCATGTTTGTTCCGTTATTCAGTGTTAAGTTAAAGAGTATCAACTCCATTTGTAACGATACTGAAGTCCCTGTCATTCACTTCAAAATGCTCCTTAAATACAATGAAACTATTTGCTATTGGCGTCTCACTGTTATTTCCTATTGCTTCTGTTTTTTAAAAAAGTTCTTAAGCAAGTTCCCTCTTCTCAGTGGTGTTTGCATCCTAATTTCATAGGAGGGGAAAATCCTTTTTAGTCTCCCGGAGTTTGTTTTCTGGATAGTATTCCCCGTCATGATTGGATTACAGTTTCAAACATAATAATGCGTAATTGCAACATTTTAATGGTTATAACCAAGTGCCCATTTTATAAATAAGACATATCCATTTAAAAGCTATTAAGGGCGCTTAAACTCAGTGCGTGCTTTCAAGGTTATCAGCTGAGTAGTTGGCAGGGAATGAAATTGTAAATAAAGTCTCTAAATTTTGTTCTATGGAAATTAGTCTTAATTAGTCAGACATCAGTAATTCTATTTAGTCTATTTTTAGGTTAATTTTTTTTAAAGCTAATGTTTTACACTATTGATTCTGCCCGGGTCTAGAGTACAAGGAATTATCTGCTTAGTATGGAATAACAGTGAGGTTCCCAATTACGTAGTCTGGTGAATTCAAACTAACCCCCTGAAATACGGGATTCTTTTAAATGTGTCCATATGTTTCAAGCATCTACTTTGTGTTAAACACTGTGTGTGTGGCCCTGTGGACAACAAAATGCAAACCTACAACAGCCCCTCCACCTGTTCCATTTCCCAGACCTTTTGGTGGTCAAGTGAAATCTACATGTCCCTGACCTCCCTTTATGCAAGCCCCCTCCAGGGATTGCTTTTGCAGCCAATCACCTCCCGTGGTTGGCAAACTGTGGCTCGAGAGCCACATGGCAGCTCGATAGCCCCTTGAGTGTGGCTCTTCCACAAAATACCACGGCCTCGGCGAGTCTATTTTGAAGAAGTGGCATTAGAATAAGTTTAAGTTTAAGAAATTTGGCTCTCAAAAGAAATTCCAATCGTTGTACTGTTGATATTTGGCTCTCTTGACTGATGAGTTTGCCGACCACTTAACCCATAAAATAATGGCCCCCTCCAGGACAAACCGCTGGCTCACTTATTTCCTGCTCCAAAAGAGGTGGATGCCTCAAGCCCAGTGTGTCAGTTGTGAAAATGCCCCTGCAGGGGTCATGTCCAGTGGGCCTCTCTATGTCACCTTAATCATGCTTGGGAAGAGGGGAGCAAGAGGAACAGAAGCAAGTTTCTGTGCCAGAAATCTCAGATCTGAGAAGCTTGTGTCCTTCACCAGCATGTGTGTCTTGTTTTTGTTTTTTTTACAAATAAGACTCATCAGTTTGTAAAAAAAAAAAAAAGGGAAATGAAATCTCTGACCCCACAGTACCCTCAGGAGTTCACTGTCTAAGGGGAGAGAAAGAACCTATAGGCAGATAGCCAAATCAAAGGGCTAATTGTGTAAAGTTCAGAAATAGGGCCAATTGCATAGGGGAGATTTGTGTATTATAAATTTTATTTCATTGGGGAGAAGATAAATTATGGGGTTGGCATACTGGAAAATAAGACTGAAGACACATTAAAGTTGGGTCCCAGGTCTTCCACTAAAATGTCAGATGAATCAAAGATTTAAATACTAAAACATGAAACCATAAAATTTAGGAAAAAATAAAAGAACTATTAAAATATATGACTTTTTGAAAAAGAATTCTGAGAAAAGATACAGTCCAAGTATAGTTAGCAAACTGGGAAGAAATTGCAGCTAGTGTCACAGATGAAGTGCTAATTATGTATGTGTGTATATATGTATGAATGAGTGTATACATGTAAGTATTTAAAAGGTTTGCATTGAAATGGACACTAGAAAAAACCTCTTGGAAGTGTTTGGGAAATAAACGAGGAAAAAGCATAATACTCTCTAGGTTCATTGTGCTGTTGAAAATTGTCAGAATAGAATAAGACGACACCAAACGATTTTGCTTCTGTGTGGAATCTTAAAAAAAAAAAAAAAACACCAACAGTAAAAATAAACAAAGAAAACAGAAACTAACCCATAGATACAGAAAACAAATTGATGGTGGTTAAATGGAAGGGAGGCTGGGGGAATGGGTGAAAAAGGAGAACAAGATTAATAAGTACAAATTGTCAGGTATGGAAATAGTCACAGGATGTAAAGTACAGCTTAGGGAATGTAGTCAATAATATTGTAATAACTATGTATGGTGTTAGATGGGTACTAGACTTATTTGGAGTGAATACTTTGTAAAGTATATAAATGTCTAATCACTATGTTGTACACCTGAAACGAATATATTGAATGTCAACTGCAATTGAGAACATAAAAAAAAAAATTAGTTAAACATAAAATAAAACAAGGCAAGGACCAGTTAGGACAGCCCAGTGGGAGCTGGTGGGTGGCTTGAATAGCTTCTGCCGTGGGCAGATGTATGTGGAATGGAAGGTTGAGTTTTAATACCTTAAAAAGCTCCTGTAAGAGAATAATAAAGAGGCCAAAACGACATGTAAAAATAGGTGAAGGACCTAAACACAAAGTTTACAATAATGAAAATAAGTACAAGAAAGTGTTAAACAAACGAAAGTTTGCTTAACCTCTCTCAGAATAAGATAAACGCAGATTTAAACCACAGAAGGCTACAACCATTCACCTATCAGATTGGCATAGATCGATAACACAGCCTTTTTGCTAGAATGTTGGGAAAGGTTTCCACTCAGGGTTGCTGATGGTACAGACCGATGTAGCACCTATGCAGGGCTATTTGACTATAGCTGTCAAAATGACAAATGCTGGCATTCCTTGACCCACAATTTAACTTCTAGAAATTATTTGTGCATATATTAGATGGTTTCTTTACAAGAGCATTTATTTCATTATTGTTTAGAATAAAAACTCATGCACATGTGTGACATAATATTATTGAAATATCTTCATTATAGTTTTGTCTAAAATAGCAAAAAAAAAAAAAAATTGGAAGCAAGTTGAATGCCAACAATTGGAAATGGTCAAATTTTAGATAGATGATAGATAGATATAGGTAGATAGATAGATAGATAGATAGATAATAAATAGATAAAGAGATATAGATATATAGATATAGAAATATAGATGTAATATGTAGAGATTGAGACATATAGATATAGATCTACATATATCTATCTAACATCTATATATAGGTATGTGTGTATATATTCATACCATAATACTGGCAACTGTGACATGAATGAGAAAGCTCTATTTATGCAGACTCATAATATTGGGAGATACAGTGTAAGGTGAGAATATAAATCACAAAACAGTGTGCATAGTAGAGTGATACATTTTTATTTTTTATTTTTTTAAAAAAGCAGTGTGCCTGTACATACATACACACCCTGGAAGCCTACTCCCAAAGCTGGCCATCCTGTGCACCCAGGAGGGATTAGGGGTAGGAGACAGGGAAGGACTCACCTTTCACCAAGTTACGTTTTTGATTTTCTGAATTTTGTAACACAAGAACCCATTAAATATTCAAATTGTACAAAGGATGTGTTTTAATTGTTAAAATCTCAGTAGACCTTGGTGACAGTTTGAGTATAAGGAAGGGAGGAAGAATCAGGAAGGCTTCTGAAAGTTGTGCCCAGGGACTGTGCATACAGCAGCGTCCTTCCCTGCAGGAGGGGAGACTGGACGAGGACAGAGGGTCCAGAGGGGCAACTGAGAGAGCGATTCTAGACAACGGAGGTTTGACATCAGTGTTGCAATCCAAGAGAAGATGTCAGGTAGACCAATGGAAAGGTTTGGATGGGAGGCATCCGTTTGGGAGCCGGGGGCATACAGCTACATCTGAGTTTGCAGGGTTAGCAAAAATCTTATGTGAGAGACGAGATAGAGACAACCACCCAGGATTGTGTTGTGCCAGACCATGTTAACATTCTAAAATAAGGGAATCTAATGAGCAGGATGAATTGACCAACAAAATAAGACCCAACGCAGGGAGGCATGGAACAGACTGACATACCTTGATGTGGGGTAAAGGGGAGGAGAAGAGATAAACCAAAGAATTTATATGCTTATAGGCATAGCCCAGGGACAGGGGCAATAGGGTAGTGAAGACATGGGTGGGTGGGTGGGTAGGGACCAGGAGGATGGGAGCAAAGGGGAGGCAAGAGAGATATCTGTAACACTATCAACAATAACAAGTTTATTTAAAATACAAAGTCACTCCCTATGGATGCTCTGCCTCTTGGAGCGGAACATGAAACTTCTCTTCGTCACCACATTAATCGTGAGCTCTGACGTCTTCCTTCTGTTGCGGGGACCTTCTATGACCGATGAGAAAAAGAAGGGGCTGCAAATCACCATCAAGGTGTACCTCGGCCTGTGGATTGGAGATGAAGACATAGGCCGGTGGTCATAGGTCTCTTTGGAAAGACTGTTCCAAAAACAGTGGAGACTTTTGTGGCCTTAGCTACGGGAGAAAAGGGATTGGGCTATAAAGGCAGCAAATGCCATCGTGTGATCAAGGACTTCATGATCCAGGGCGGAGACTTCACTAGGAGAGATGACACTGGAGGTAAGAGCATCTATGGTGAATGCTTCTCCATGAGAACTTCTAGCTGAAACACAATGGCTCAGCTGGGTAAGCATGGCCAGTGCTGGCAAAGACACCAATGGCTCCCAATTCTTTATCCCAATGGTCGAGGACGTGATCATCGCAGCCTGTGGCAAGATTGAGGTGGAAAAGCCCTTTGCCATTGCCAAGGAGTAAGGCCCCAGGGACAGCTTCCTCTTGAGCGACCCTGTTTGGGCCTGTGCCCTCTCTGGGGTGAGGGCGGGGGGTTGGGCTGAAGACAGCCCTCCACAGGGCTCTGTGCTGCACCAGCCCTAGTGCAGATGTCCCACAGAGCTGACTCACCCTTCACATTC
>PVJN01056586.1:0-12727 GCA_004026805.1 Lasiurus borealis | reverse complement strand
ATCTTGGTTTTCCAAGTAGATTAGATGGGAGACATTTTCCACAAATTGGAGCTAAATCCTCAGCTCTGGGATTATGATAAAAACATATTTAAAGCCTGCATTTACTGTTGTACTGGAAAATATATCCTTTACAACTATTTAAACAATATAATAAAAATTTGGGGTATTCACTTAATGACGTGCAAGAGGGAAATAAAACGCCAGGCCACAACTCGGAGAGGAAATACGTGGGTCAGTCCAGTGATCTGCTTCTTTAGTTAGCAACTTAGCTGAGGGCTGAGAAAAACTTCTTTACATCTGGAAGGATTTCCCTGGGATTTCTTATACACGAACAGCATTTCCAAGCACAGTAGTGATGATCTGAGGGTTAATTTCCATGGCTTTGAGCAGCAGAAAATATTTACCAGGTCACACTACTGACAGTGGAGAGAGAATAAGACACTCGTGGTCCCTTCTCCCCGTCTGTGGTTGTCGTGGTGAGCAGGCGACACAGTGAGCTGCTTACATTTGTCATCCTCGGCCTAGGGTGTATCCTTTTGGCCAGGAAGTGTGAAGCCAGGCCTGAGGGATGGGAAGGCAGGCCGGAGAGAGCCTCTGGCTGACCAGGTTGGCTCTAGGGAAGCCTATTTGCTCAGTAACACTCGGTCCTGGTTGAATAGCAGGGGCTACCTTACTGCACCAGGGCTTATTACCCTCACTCCACTGCGTGACTGCTCATGGGCATGCTCTCCACTTGGGAGAGAGGTCACTGGTTGCAGAGAAAAAAATTTAGGGCCCAGAAAGCAGAGGCCACGTCTGAAAGACAGAATCTAAACCTGGAGGAGGCCTGACGGAAGAGAAAAGTAGAGATTGATCACCAAGCTGTGTACCCTGCCAGGGCGAAGGGGTACCTCTCCCCACCCCACAACGGCACCTTCTCCTCCGTCAGCCTTGCTCGCTGCACTGCATCCTGAGCACATGTCCAAACTTGGGTGAAGCTTCCACACACGCCAGCAGGAGCCAGCTCCTGACCTCCATTTCTGTGGCCCGTAGCCCACCTCGTGCCTTATGTCTTCTTGATTTCTCCTTGGCTGAAAACCCTGAAATATATCATGCATGCTAATGAGCAAAAAGGTTTGACTTAAGACCTCTCCTAGGAGGAGTGCGGATTATGCCTGGGAGAAGTAACACACAGAAGTCAATGGGTGATGGTGTGTGTGTGTGTGTGTGTGTGTGTGTGTGTGTGTGTAGGGGGGAGAAGGGGGGATGTTTGGTGGCGGGTTATCAGGCATGGGAGGGGAATGGTTTTTTCTCGGAGGGACAAATCTTTCTATTCTGCATTCTCTTTATGCCACTAGATTATAGAAAACTAGGCCTGTCTGTCTGCTGGACCTCAAAAGGTGTGTTCTCCGTGTAAATGCACAAATTCCAGGGTGAGAAGAATGAGCTAACACAGGCCAATGCATTTAGTCAGTAGCTTCCCTGTGACTCTGGATCTTTCTTCTTCTGATTCATCCATTGCTCCTCCCTGTCTCTCCTTTCTCCTCGTCCTGCTCTCGGTGAAACGGAAGGCTCCTGGAGCTCCATGACGAACAGATGTGACCACGAAGGAGCGAAATCGTTTCAGGTTCTCCAAGAGGTGGGTGAGGCCCCCTACCTCCTCCGGCGTCAGGCAGAGAGGTACACAAGGTCCAAGAATAGACTTCTGAGTTTCAGGTCATCTTGTTAGGCTGCTGAGAACATCACCTTTGTCCTCACGAGCTGCTCAGCTGTGGAGATCTGTCCTCTGCACCAAAAGCAAAGAAGTTGGCTTCCCTGAATTTGCAAGTTTCAACGGGGTGGGCTGGGTCCCGCTCTGCTTTCTCTCTGGTTCACGCCGAAATGGAATTGCGTTACTGCGTTAACGCCAGGTCCTTCTTACATTCTGTTCTTCTCAATGGCACGGCGGAGAAGGAGAGGGCTGCCAGCAGGCAGAATGGTCTGGAACACGGCTCTGTCCTGACGGAGACCTCCATGGGACGCATAGATAAAGGATTTGGGAGAAATGCTCTGGGCTGTTTCAAGCTTGTCAGGCAAATCCGCGCCTGTGTCACAGTTGGACGGCAGAGTCCGGGGAGAGGTCTCACGGCGGCTGAGCCTCCCCCAAGAGGGACACTGGAAGGGAAGCTGGGCTTGGATCCCTCTCAGAATGGCCCTCCAGCTGGCAGCCGCTGCGGGAGGGGACTTCCTGCCTGACCCGGGGGGTCCTGCGGGAGCCCGGGGGTGGGGGGTGCGGGGCATCTGCTCTGGCTGCGTTTACTTACACTTCCCGGCCGGTGAGTAATGCACGTGGTTAACAACCCAGCTGGCAAGTCCGAGCCAGCCCGGCAGAGAGAAGAAGGAGTTGATGGAACCCTCACCAGGAAAAGAAAGCTTTCTTATTCTCTCAGCTTTACTGAGCTGTTTGAAATAGGGAATGAATAAAAAAGGACCCCCCTCTGCTCCTAACACCCTCCCTCCCCCAGTCCCCTTTGGCTGCATCTCAGGGCAGAGAGAGCTCAGGTTCTTACAAGGGACCAAGCCTGTCCCTGGAGGCTGGTGAGCTCGCGTTTGTAGTTGGGACTGAATTCTTAACGTTCAACAGAGGTGGAAAATCATGATGTTTCCTGCCCGTAATGGAGCAATCAGCCTACAGAGCGTGTGTGTGTGTGTGTGTGTGTGTGTGTGTGTGTAAGTTTGAGAGGAGGGAGCGAGTGCACGTGTGACTTACAGGGAGGCAGGGATGCAGCCCGGGAAGGGGGAGCTCAAGAGCCGTTGAACCATTTTTAAACAAACCATAAAATCATATTGACCGAAGGCCTACTGGGCATTCTCCGTGTGTGAATATCTTCACGCAAGCTGGATTTCCTACTGGAGGCTTCGTGAACAAAGACTCAAGCATCGAAGGTGTCAGAGTCCTAGGGGCACCGCGTAAGGGTGTGGTGTTTCATATCGGCCCTTGTTAGAGGCCTAGGTAACCCTTCTGACAACAGCTGTCTGGGGTTTCTATCGCAGAACCTTGAAGCGTTTCGGGCTCTGTGCCTGAGACCACCTGGGCCCCTGATGGACAGATGGAGCTGGCTGGTCGCTGGAGGATGGCCCACTGTTCCCTGCTGATAGCACCAGCAGCCTTGAGACATGTGGGAAGGAATGACCAGGACCCCTGGGTAGGAGTGATTCATCTTGGTTCATCTTGGCAGCAAGAGTGTTTCTGAAGTTTGTGTCACACAAAACTGTAGCTTACAAAGAGCCTTTTGTTGATTCAGCCGTAAGAATGACACCTCCACTATGTTTGTTGAGGAGAATGGGCTTTGCTTCTTTTTTCTATTGAAGAATGTACTTTTCATCGCCTGAAACCAGTTTCCCCTAAAGAAAGCCAATCTGTGAGGCGTTTAGTGCCTTTTAGTCTTTTCAGGGACTGAGGAGGTGGTTCCCACAAAGTCTAATTTTACTGCGTGGAACATGTTACCTTGTAAGATCAGTTGCTAATGGACACCTGCAACTTAAGAAGAACCAAGGTTAGGTGTTGTCTTTGGCTGAACAATGGCTCCCAAAGATAGCTGGTTCTCGTCCCTGGAACCAGTGAATGCCAACTTTTTTGGAAAAAAGGGTCTTTGCAGATGTGATTAAGTGAAGGATCTTGAGGTGGTGACACTCTGGATTATGTGGGTGCAATCACAAGTGTCCTTGATGAGAAAGGCAAACAGAAGAGGAAAAGGCCATGTAACCGTGGAGGCAGAGATTGCAGTGACGTGGCCACAAACCAAGGAACTCCAGGGGCCACCAGAAGCTGGAAGAGGCAGAGAATGGAGCCCCCAGAGGAGCGTGGCGCTGCCAAACACCTTGGTTTTGGCTCAGCGATGATTTTAGACTTCTGGCCAACAGAACTGTAAGGAATACATCTCTGTTGTTTTAGGCCCCGAAGCTGGTGGCAATTTGTTACAGCAGCCACAGGAAATGAATATGTGTTCTATTCATTCACTTTATTTATGTGAGCTACATCTATATCGATCCACCTATATATAACTATAAATAAAATATAAACTAAATATGAACAACAGATAGAGCTTGTGTGTTTGTTGCGTATGTGGCTGTTACTAACAGGGAAGACGTGTTGCGAGGATGGTAGATGTGTTCTTCTTAAGAGCTTATGGTCCAGTACATTGGTTCAGGGCAAGGGCAGACCGCCGTAAGTTCAATCTATGACTTACTAGCTCTGTGGCCTTAGACAAGTTCAATGGCTTCTTTGGGACTTGACAGCGCTTTGAAGATTAAGTGCACTGATCTATGCGAAAGACCAGGACCTGCCCAGAAGTCCTCTACAAGGTCAGCCATCCAGCGGTGACTACTCGGGCTTCTCCAGCTACCATCGAGGCAGAATCAGGCAGCTTCTGTATCCATGGAAGACGAAAGGGACAGAACTCACTTCGGCTGGAGGATTTCTGGAAACATTAAGGATGAGGGGCATGCAGGTCTAGACTTTGAGAATGGACAGGTTTTCTGGAGGCCAAGCCAGGGAGGTGGGGACCAGGCAGACAGTCTCGGTCCGGGAGTTTGCGTACCCAAAGGAGCCGTGAGGAAAACCACAGGATGTTCTCCTGGAAGGAGGGCTCGCGGGCCACAGCAGAGCAAGCAGGCACAACAGGTCAGAACCTGGTCGAGAAGAATCCTTGAGGCTCCTCGAAATAGGCGCAGCTGTGCACAGCTTCAGGACGACCAATTAAGTCACAGGTAATTAAACCTCCTGCTAGAGCATGAGCGCATTCTTGGCTCGGGCTGCCGGGAGGGGTGGGAGGGAAAGAGTCCTCCGCCGCGAAGTGTTGGGTGAAGGCATGGCCTGACACTCACCACCAGTCTCGATGAGGTATTGCTTTGAGCCTGGCAATGCGTGGCCGGGTTTCACAGTAATTGGAGTGGCGCCTTCTCTATCTACAAGGCGATCATTCTGCCCTCGCTTCAACCGGAGCTTGGGAATCTGTGCTCCTCCGTGCCCTGAAGTGCGCCCCTTAAATGGGGAAGTTATGCCGCCAGGCCTGGGGCAGACACGCAGGAGGAATGGACACTCTACCAGGCAAACAGCGAGCCCAGTGTCCCTCACGCGGCTCGTGGAGAGTTGGAATTCTCACCGCCGTCAATCTTCCGGGATTTAGGCGCCTGCACATGCCCGAGTCGGGAGGGAGGGATTTACACATGGAACGGTTCGGGGAAGGCGGCTGGGGCCAGAGAGCGAGCTATTCTAGGCTGAGAGAGGCAAGCAGAAGAGGGGGAAGGCTTGAGGCTAGAAAAACAGCAGCCTCCGAGGTGATGTGGTGCTTGTGCCCAGAGCTGGGTTGTTCCAACAGTGAAGTGTACGTGTGTGGGCCTTTCGTTAGAGAAGGAGAGCCTTCCCCTCCAACAGACACCGGTCCTTGGCTACCCAGACAGTGTATTGACATCAGCGCGCTTTCTGACGAATGGGTTGCGTTCCCTAGTTGGGTTGACCTCGCTGAGATGCGGTAGGGAGAGCGGATGGAGCCAGGCTCTGGCGCCTCCTTTCATGGGAATTTGAAAAGGAAACATTCATCACAGCGGATTCCAAATTCTAAACGCGGAGCCAGTGGGTTGTCTAGGGAGAGGTGTGAGGGGGAGGCAATTCTGCTCTTTCCTTCGCTCAGCCAACGCAGGTGATGGAAACAAAGGGTTCTATTTATGGCAGAGGTGGGAGATTTGGAGGAAGAGGGGAGTGGAGATATGACCTGGGAAAGATGAGGATGAATTGGTGGCTGTGGGTCCCGGGGAAGTGCTGTGGGAAGAGTTATAAACGGAGGGAAATCAGGAGGCCCTTCCCGCTCCTTCTCTCTGCTCTCCTAGTGACTCTCCACTTGTTATTTGCCTCTTGCCTGCTCGGAGTCTTTCTTGATTGCGGGTTTCCTGCTAAAATTGGGATTGCTAATTCTAGAACAGATCTAGACAGTCTGTGCTAAGAGGTAGCCCCAGAGCCCATTTATTCCCTATTTTTAGGATGCTGCAAGCTTTCAGAAGAGTTTCATAAAAACCTTCGCCTTAAATAAACTATTAGTACATAAAACGGCATAGATGCAGTTCAAAATAAACATGCCGAGTGAAAGAAATCAGTCAACAGGAAAACATACAGTAGCGTTTTATTTATACAAAAGCCTAGAAACCGTAAATGTATCTACGGTGACAGTGGTTGCCGGAGAGATGGAGAAGCTGGGGAGGGGGAGGGCTAACACAGGCACAAGGAAACTTGGGGATGATGATGAATATGTTTGTCGTCTTGATTGTGGTGATGGTTTTGTGTGTGTGTGTGTGTGTGTAACATATGTATACATAATATGTATAAAATTGTACACTTCAAATATATGAAATATTATATGTCAGTTATAACTCAACAAACCTATTACAGGTAACCTAGGGTCAGGACATCGGCTGTTACACATGGCTGAAAGCAAGGAGCAGAGAAATAACCAGGAGTCCTCATGTTGCGAGGCCCAATCAGCCCTTCTTGCTGAGCTCACTGTTCTCCTGGGTCAGGTCCATGTTCTCCAGGGAGAGAAGGGAAAATTAACCAGCAAGCATGCGGTGTGGCTGGCCTGGGACCAGTGACCCTTATGGCCTTCTATTTGGCAAGCCCACACTCACACCCTGCACACCCAGAGCCAGTGCCCAGGCCTGAGACTCTGGGCCCCGGAAGTGGTTCTGACTTTCAGCTGAGTCTCTGTCGCTCACACTTTGAGAAATGGAGAAAAGCGAAGCCAATCTCTGAGGTCCTTAGAGCCTGGGAGGAAAAACAAGGGGGCCTAGGCACTGTAGGCTGTAAGACTTTCTCTTTTATCCCGAAAATCCGTGTTGAGTGCATACTGTTTGCCAAGAGCCATGCTTATCACTGGGAATAAGATAACAAACAAGATGGAAATGGTGTCTCACGGTGCGTACCGTTTAAGGCTCCAGAGATGAAGCCTTGAACCGGGGACTGGGAGGCAGGCTGCCGGTAGCCACCGTAGGTGGTGCAAGATCAGAGAAGACCCCTCAGCCTGGAGTGGTTCGCAGGAGGACGCCTCTCAGTGTTAAGACTCTGAGGAAAGACTTGAATTTTATCTGTGAAAACATGGAAGACGATTATTCACAGGGAAGGCAACTGGATGCCCTAAAAACACTAGAATACAGTGGTACCTCGAGATACGAGTTTAATTCATTCCATAACCTTGAGGCATGGGAAACTATGAGATGCTCGAGTCGAGGTAAACTGGTGGGTCGTGTGCAGCCGGCCGATCCTCGCGATGACTCCTATCTCAACTGTTGCTCATATTTCAGAGCAAAAATCGCTTGCTCAACGGCTTGTATCTTAAGAATCTCGTATGTTAGGGCACTCGTATCTCGAGGTACCACTGTAAAGACACGAAGCTCACAGGACTCCGCGTCTGCGATGGGGTTCAGCAAGGACAGGGTTCGAAGTTGGAGCCTGTTGCAGGCACGGGGTGGAATGACATCGGGATGAGGTAGCTGCTCAAAACCGGGCTGTGGCCACACCTGTGTTTGTGTGACGGGGAGGTGGCAATGGGCGGGACAGAAGCCCCAGTGCAATAGGTCTGAGGACCCCATGACAAGCATGTGGACACGGGGGGGGGGGGGGGGGGAAGGGGGGAGGCACGAACTCCCCTTTGGCACGTGGCATCGTGAAATCTCAGGAAGAGCCAGAGGCTAGGCCGGGACAGGAAATCAACTGATAACCGGACCGCAGGCGCTGGAGGGGGAACATCAGAGCTGGGCGGTGTTTAGCTTGGTGACTGACAAAGGTTTAGCCGCGGGAAAGACTCTCCAGGGCCCATCCTGGAAGGGTAACCACAGTTCACAGCAATCATCGCTAGTGCCCTCCGAGGGGCCGTAGCCGGGAGGTCACGGCAGAGACATCCCTCTCCCTCGTTTGGGATGCTGCTGTGGCTTTCTGGGAGCAGCCAGGGCCTCTGCCTCATCCCGGGGGGCCAGGTAGGCTGCTCGGGCTGCCACCGAGGAGGAGGAAGAGGAGGAGGAGGAGGAGGAGGAGGAGGAGGAGGCCGGCGTTTGATCATTTTCCGGGAGCTGCTGTGTCTGTTATCAGGATGGTCACTCTCCGGCTAATGAAAAACATCGCTCTGGTCCAAACCTGACCTTGAGGTTTATCTAAATCGCCGGTTGCTCAGCAGAACAACATATATATATCAGCAGGGAAATATATGCCAAGAGACACGTCTAATGCGCCGTTTATCTTTCGTGTAATTGATTCTCGCGCAGGGCCCATGCCCGGCGGGGATTCGCAGAGGGCCGCACACGCCCTGCCATTACGATGACATCATCGCAGAAAGCGGCCCTTCTGGAGGCTGGAGGGAGGGCAGGGTCCTTTTTCATTTTTCTAAGTGCCGCGCGCGGCGCCCCAGCTGACGACGGGATTACAAGGAGCAACTGTTCTCTCCGGCTCCCCGCCCGCTGCTCCCCGCCTGCCCTGTCAGGCCAGCCCCGCGCCTCCAATCAAAACGGAATTATTTCAAAATCCATCCCCGATTGATTGCTCTCGCCCAAAGAGAGCGTGTCACAATTCACGGCCATCGACTTTCGGGTTGGGTCGGCGCTGAGATTTATGGTCTCCAGGCCCATATCGAACGGACCGACGTGCGGGCTCGTTATGTCCCCCTCGGTCAATAAATCCACGTGTGGACTTTGGGAGGAGTCGGCGGCCACGATGGAGCGTTTGTGTCAACGGATGCCTTTAACAACGGCAGAGGGGATGCAGGGCCACAGACCTAGTTCACACCTTTCCCGGACCCGTGGGTTTCAGAGAGAGAGAGGACCGAGCCAGGTGCGAGGAAAACCACCGGCACTGTGCCAAAGCGGGCAGGTGGAACAGGAGACCGCCTTGCTTTGAAGAATAGCCCCGGACGAAAAGGTCTCTGTCTGTGAAAACCATTACATGCAGGGATACATCACGGCGGTATTCATTACATAATCGTTGCAAATGGCCCAGCAGGAGGTCGCCCTCTGACCCCTGGGCTGGCAGTCACGCGATAATTGGTGGTTTCTCTAAGATCTGTTAAGTGGAGGGGGTGGGCGGCTGAACCCGCCTGCCGAAACAGATGTCTCACAGTGGACAGGGGCCTTGAGAGGTGCCATCAAGCCTGCGACACCAGCTGGGCTTCCTGATTCGTTGAAAACTGTTAAGAATACCACTCGATGAAGCATCTCTGTTCCTGGAAACGTAAGCAGACTGTTTTGAGTCTTAAAATTACATGACGTGAATTCTTTGTAAGTTCTGAAGAGGGGAGGGGGAAGGGGACATATCGCCGGGACAGGCAGGCCTTCTCAGCAGACCCCAGTATCTCCTATAGAGTCAGTACAGTCAGTACAGGAGGTATATTTGTCACTGCAGAGAAACACCTTGATTGGTTGCCTCCTGCATAAACCCTGACCATGACCCAGGCTCGGGAGCAGCCTGCAACCAAAGTACATGCCCTTGATCGGAATTAAACCGCTCTATCCACTGAGCACAACCTGCTAGGGCTAGTCAATGTCTTCTGTGAAGTTTTCTTCAACATCTTCACCAAGATGTTCAAGGTTTATTCATTCAACCAACGTTGCTAAAATGCCTCCCAGGAGCCAGATACTGCTTGGAGTACTGAGGCTACAAGAGGGGAAAAACAGACCACTATCCCTGCCCGCATGATGTGGTCCCGGCCACGTGGGGAGTGGAGGTCAGCACCGTCTCTCTCTGCCTCTGTGCAGCCTGCAGCAACGGCACGTCCTTCATCCTCTATTCCCAGCGTCCAGAGCGTCAGCACAGCTGTTTAATGAGCATGTTCTCAGGGCCGGGCACGGTCACAGAAGAGCTAAGAGGCCTTTGCCACCGGACTTAGAGGGACACAATATTGTTGTCTAGATTCCTTTAGGTCAGGCTCCAGATTTTATCTTTCTGTTTATTCATTTCGTAGGAAAAGCTGTTGACCGACGGAGAGTGAGTTTGTGAAGGTTTTCCAGTGAAGAAGTGTGACTGCACAGCGCTGTGCATGTGCTTCATGCCACCCAACCACGCCCTTTAAACTAGTGGAGACGGTCAAGGTTAGGTTTTGTTCACAACCGCACACGAGAAAGCATTTTATTCCACGTGGACAGGGGACACATAGGATGTGGTCTCTCCATCCCAGAGAGACCGAGGGTGTGACAGCAGAGAGACACCTGAGCCTCCGAGCGATCAGGCGCTGTTATGCTGGGGAGAGCGCTCTGCTCGGCCCACACCCCTTAGTCACAGTGGCAGCCACTGGGTGCGAGGCATTGTGGGTGCTCAGAAGGCCACGAGGAGTGAATCAGTCTGGTGGGTCTTATGCTGTTTTCAAAAACATCAAGCAAGGGAAAAACGACAGAACAGGTAGAATGCCGGATTCCAAGGCATCGGCTCAACAGTGAACTGAGGGTCGCCAGCCCAGTGACCTCTGAGCCCGCCAATGGCAGTGCACATTGGAAACAGTTAAACTCCGCCCGACAGGCCCGGGTGGATTGCACTTGTCGGGAATGTTTAGAAATGGGGCAGCTACGTTTGAGAAACCTGTCAGCTTGCCCCTCGGTTGAGGGGGGGGTACAGACAGCAATGGGGTGACACACTGATTCTTGGCATGAGGTTGAGGAAGAGTTCTCCTCACTCCGCGTCTCAGAGGCTGCAGGTGCATCACATTGTTCCTTAGCAACTCAGATAGCAACCAGCAATACAGTGGGAGGTACAGAATTCACTCTCTGCAACAGGGAGGGAGGCGAGACCAGGGCCTGGGGACGGATGTGAGCAGGTGCCCCGAGAGTTTATACACCCAGGGCAAGGAGAGAAAGGCAGGAGCAGATGGAGGTTCTGGGGGAATGGGCTTGCACAGGGGTGGGGTGGCTGAGATATGGGACGTTTTTGAAATGGCAGAGGATGCCTTTAAGAGAGGACTGATGTGAGAGAGACCAAGATGGCAGCATAGGTGAACACTTTCAACAATTTCAAAACTGCAGCTAAAAGACAGAATGGACATCATTCAGAACCACAGGAAAGCTGGCTGAGTGGAAATTCTACAACTAGAAGGAAAGAGAGGGGCTCACAGAGACTCAAAGGAGCTGCAAAAAGCTGAGGTACAGAGACAGGCGTGTGTAGAGGACGGGCAGGTGGTGGAGTGCCTGGCTGGCTTCCTCCAGTGGGAGGGAGACTGAAACTTTCGACTGCACTGAGCCCTAGTTTTGACTGCACTGAATCCCAGTTCTGGGCAAGACTCTTACTGGGGGAGTCTGGACTGTCATGAAAAGGGAGGAGTGCAGGAAAACTTAGGGGAGCCGAGAAAGGCAGAGGTCTGGAGGTGAGTGCAAGTGCGTGCAGAGAGGACTGACTGCTGATTGTGCTGCTGGCTTTCTCTAGTGGGAGGAAGACAGAACCTCCTAACTGCACTGAAATCCAGTTCCAACTGCACTGAACCCCAGTTTTGGGCGAGACTCTGGGTCCTAGACTCATACGGGTCCCCGGAGCACATGGAAACTCAGGGGAGCTGTGAGAGGCAGAGGTCTGGAGGTATGTGAGCACGATTGAATGCAAAGAGGTCTGCAGCGATTACTGAGGGACATGAGACCCAGGGGCTGCATAGGGCAGGGCTGATGGGAAGCCAAGGCTGTCTGTTCAGCCCCAAGACTCCGCCCCATCCAAGCCCAGCACAGAGGCTTACGCAAGTCTTGCATTATAAGGCTGACTCCAACACAGAACTTCTTCTGGTGTAGACACAGCTGATCCTCAACACCAAGTGGCTTGGAGATCAATTGCCCCCAGTGATACCAACAAAAATCAAGACTTAACTACAACAAGGCTGTATACACAGTCCCCAAAGGGGTGCACCAAGAGAGTCCACCTCAGGTAACTGGGGAGGCAGAGCTACTGGGCCATATAGGACACCTAGCACACAAAGCTACTCTACCAACTCAGGGAAGCAGTGAAAATGCGGAGACAAAAGAATAGATCACAAACGAAAGAAATGGAGGAAAGCAAACAACTGAATATAGAGTTCAAAACCACGGTTATAAGGTTTTTCAAGAATTTCCTAGAAAAGATGAATAAATTTAGCAAGACCCAAGAGCAGATGAAAAGGACCAACTAGAAATTAAACATACACTGACTGAAGTAAAAAATATTATACAGAGACCTAACAGCAGACTAGAGGAATGCAAGAATCAAGTCAAAGATTTGAAATACAAAGAAGCAAAAAAAACATTCAACTGGAAAAGCAAAAGGAAAAAAGAATCCAAAAATTGGAAGATAGTGTAAGGAGCCTCTGGGACAACTTCAAGCGTACCAACATCAGAATTATGGGGGTGCCAGGAGAAGAGGGAGAGCAACATATTGAAAACTTATTTGAAGAAATAATGACTGAAAACTTCCCACATCTGGTAAAAGAAATAGACTTACAAGTCCAGGAAGCACACAGAACTCCAAACAAAAGGAATCAAAATAGGACCACACAAAGACACATCATAATTAAAATGCCAAGAGCAAAAGACAAAGAGAGAATATTAAAAGCAGCAAGGGAAAAACAGTTTATTACCTACAAGGGAGCACCCTTACGAATTGTTAGGGGATTCCTCAATAGAAACTATGCAGGCCAGACGGGAGTGGCAAGAAGTATTCAACGTGATGAATAGCAAGAACCTACAACCAAGAATACTCTATCCAGCAAAGCTATCATTCAGAATTGAA
>PVJN01056585.1:0-12734 GCA_004026805.1 Lasiurus borealis | reverse complement strand
CAGGGGAACAGCAGAGTACGTGAGGGGTTACTAACAAGCAGGGACAGGGGTGGTTTCCATCAGCTCGGAAGCCAAATCTGAAGGTCTGGAAGGCGTGTGAGACCCGCACCACACCAGCTGGACTCCCGAGGGGTCTGCTCGGAAAGGGCACACTTTCAGACAAGATGCATTTTCATAAAAAGGTTATTCACTCCTAGCACCTGAGAAGCTGCCTCTTGGGGGCTGGGGGATGCTCCAAAGGTCATCTGCTTCCACCATTTCAATTTCCGGAGAAGATGCAGAGACCAAGGAGAAGGGACAGGATGCAAGTCTCAGCTAGTAAAGGGCAAGCCTGGCACTGCTCACCCCCCCCTCACCCCCCCCCCAGCTGCCCGCTCTTCAGAGCCAGCAGGTGGATTCTGGATTCTACCAGTGGTTATGCTGGTCTGCATCCCTGCTTAGGGGGCCTAGACCTGATGCTGCCTCTTCACACCCACAAGGGAAAGTGCTGGAGGGTGAGGATGGACCCAATTCTCTGACCACGCCCACCACCCCAGAAGCCTACCCTTGGTGCATGGCATTGGGGCCAAGGACAAACCACAGTGCACTTAGTGTCAAAAACCTGAGGCAGGCCAGTGATGTATACATTTAGGAAGATGCTCCAAATGCGGCTCGGAAGGTTCCTCCGGAGGGAGGCCAGTTCTCAGCTGCCGGCTTCTTCTGGGTAAAAGCCCCCGGTGTCAGTGCAGGCTGGGTTACGGGGACAGCCAAGCAGAGGCTGGGGCCTGGCCTGGTTCTCGGGCTCACTCTCCGCTGTGCCGGGCTTTGCCGGTCAGCCGGCGGCGCTGGGTTTTGCTGGTCCGAGTGGCACTGGGGGGCTTCTTGGTGGAGTCCTGGGCTCGTCGAGGATGTTTCTTCTTGACTTTTTTGCGATTGTGTGCGTGCAGCGATGCCGTGAGAGAGGAGATCCTGCGGGAGAGTGGGATGGTGGTGAGGCTGGGGGAACAGGCGTAAGTGAAAGCTTGTGTTTGCTTTGGGGAACAGGGCATAAGTGAAAGGCTGCATTGAGGTTGACTGACAGCCCACCTCCTGAAGGGGAAGTCAGGACAAGTCCATAATATCGGGAGTACCAAGTCCATTCCAAAGGCAGCCTGCTCTGACCCCAAAGGGCCGGCCAGCTCCTTAGCTCAGAGAGAGGAAGGTCTTTACCCTGGCACGAAAGGTTTCCAGGATCAGCCGTTCTTTGGGTGGGGTGGGGGACAATGAGGAGAAGCTGAGGACCACATGAAACCCCATAACTGCCCCACCCACAGCACGCCCCGCACGCAAGCCAGCGGAGGTGGCTCTACAGGCCAGGTCACCAGGGCAGCCATGCAGAGCAGGCGCAGAGGGGAGGGCAGGCAGGCTCACCGCTGGGACAGCAGGGGCTCTCGGGACTTCCTGGGTAAGGCTTTGGTCGGCTTCTCCATGGATGGCACCTCCTCCTCAGACCCCGGCCCGGCGGCCTGCTAAAGAAGCAGGGACAAAGATGGTCACAGAGAGCAGTGAACTTGAAGGGCAGGCAATCATGGCTCTATGGAGTGGGGGCACCATTCGCCACATCCCAGGCCAGGGCTGGGGCTCAGGGAAGGCTCTGTGTGCCCTGGAGCAGGAATCACGCAAGGGAGAGCTGCAGTTCAGAGTCCTCCACTGCCTCAGTTTCCTGCGGGCACACAACACTCACAGATGGAAGAACTCTAAAACGGGGGCAAAACCTGTCTTTGCACTGGACCTTCCAGAAGATGGAGCACAAAATAGAAGGTGGATAATAAGACAGTGGCTCCAGGACTTAAGCACACTGTAACCCATGACAGAAAATGTGGTTTACCTTGTGAATGTATATACGTGTATACAAATTCCTACACAACCGGACAGACAGACTCTAACTGAAACTAACTCACTGAGATGCTTTCTGATATTCAATGATAATTCTATTTCATTCTTTCTTTTTTAATTCTCACCCAAGGATGTGTTTATTGATTTTAAAGAGAGAGGATGGGAAAGAAAGGGAGACATCAATGTGAGAAACATCAACTGATTGCCTGACTGAGAACAAACCTGCAGCCTAGGTATGTGCCTTGACCTGGAATCAAATCGGCATCCTTCTGGTGAATGGGACCATGCTCCAACCAACTGAGCTACACTGGCCAGCGCTACTTCCTTCTTTCTTCCTTGCCTTCCTTCCTTTCTTTTCTTTTCTTTCTTCTCCCCCGCCCCCCTCTCTCTCACTCACTCTCTTTTATTAGTGCTGTTAGAAACCTGCTAATAACTCACACCCCAAAGGTTGAAAACTCACTGTTAGTGCACACGGATGTGCCGTGTTATTATTGCTGCTTACCATGCAATGCGAGTGATCACAGTAAACAGCTATTTAAGTGCTTCTCGTGGGTTCACGACTTTTGACCTCACAGAAACCCCACAAGGCAGGTGCTACCATTAGCGAACCCCAATTTACTGATGAAAGGAGTAGGCAAAGCAAAGAGAAGCCCACGCTCCCGAAGCCACTCAGTGGTGGAGCTAGCCTCTGAAGCCCCGACTCCAGGATTCTGTCCAGGCCCCGAAGGGAAAGAACCCTTCGCATTGGGATCTCCATGACGTGGACCAGGGCTGGGGGTGACACTCACATCAGGCGGGGGCAATCCAAGCAGCCGGGCCCCTGAGAGGTCCAGGTCACTGATGGTGGTCACGGTGACGGTGTGGTTGGGGTGGTCATACTGCACTGACTCTGTCTTTGCCGTCACCAGCCGGTCCAGTTCGTCCGCCTCCTCTGTTCAGGGCGAGCACAGAACTGGGCATACGTAACCAGGCCCTAGCCCGCCCAGTCCCGGAGTGCAATGGCCCCCTCTGCTCTATGGAAGAGCATCTGGGAGGTCACTGGCCCCAGAGCCTGGCCTGCCAACAAATGCTATAAACTACCCAATTCCTCCTTCTGGGTTCCAGGACACCCCCAGGCCACCTGGTCCCCACCTAGGACAAGCCCAGGGTGACACCAGGAGCTGCTCCTGTCCTTTCTCTCTATCCCCAGGCCCTCCAGGTCTCAGAAACCGGGCTGTCTGCTCAGAATCGGTTTACCAAGAGGTTGGGTCTCCTCCCTGTCTCTGAGCCCCTCACATTTAGAGGTGCCCAAGGACCACTCCTGTCCCCAGGGTCATCACCAAGACCCTCAGAGTTAAGGAGGTGCAGCCCTTACCCCCCAATCCTCCTGCCCATCAAGGGATGAATAAACCCAGGCCTGTTGGCTATTCTCCAGGTCAGGTCAAAGGTGGGCCTTACCCAGTGCCTCCTCTCTCTCTGCCAGCATTTTCAGGTATTCCTGGTGGCGCTGAAACCAAAGGAAGGGGACACAGTGAGTCTGATGGCTGTTCAGCCCCATTCAGGCCGGGGCATTGCTCCCCTCCAGGGTGAGTGAGTGAAAGACCAGATCCCATCCTAAACCTTCCCCAGACCTGGGCCCACGGTGTCTCTACCTGGACAAACTGCTTCCCAGGCCTGCTCACACCTCCCCTCACCCCTGTAGATGCCTCATTCAGGCCAGCCAAGGCTGCGGGTCCCCTGGGGTGAGAGACTCTCCCGCCCTCCCCTCTGCACCTCCTCCCGGAGTTTCTTCTGCTCCTTCTTGAGCCGCTGCTTGATCTCCTCTATGGCTGCCTTCTTCCGCTCCACCTTCCGCTTGTGGAAGCCTGTCAGGTACTCCCTACAGGAAAGAAGCAAGAGAGAATCAGGAGATACGAGGAAAGAAAGGCTCACTCTAAAACAGTAGTTCTCAACCTTCCTAATGCCGCAACCCTTTAAGACAGCTCCTCATGGGGTGGTGACCCCCAACCATAACATTATTTCCATTGCTACTTCATAACTGTAATTTTGCTACTGTTATGAACTGTAATGTAAATATCTGATATGCAGGATGTATTTTCATTGTTACAAATGGAACATAATTAAAGCATAGGGATTAATCACAAAAACAGAATGTAATTATATATTGTGAAATATTTATTTCTAATTACAAATAAATTAAATTTTGTCTTGAATCGTGGTATAGCATGGGTAACAGTCTTAATATAACAGTAAACTACATTGCTACATTTTGCTACACTGAGGAGCTGTGTGTTGGTTCCTAAGACTCTGGGAAATAGGTGTTTTTCCGCTGGTCTTAGGCGACCCCTGTGAAAGGGTTGGCCTGCAGACTGAAAGGTCCCAGGTTCGATCCCAGCCAAGGGTACATACCCAGGTTGCGGGCTCCATCCCCAGTAGGGGGCATACAGGAGGCAGCCGATCAATGATTCTCTCTTATCATTAATGTTTCTCTCTCTCTCTCAAACCAATAACATATATTTTAAAAATATATATTAAAAAAATAAAGAAAGAAAGAAAAAGAGCGAGATGGTGCCTCTTTCTACCCACTACCTTCCAGGGCTTTAAGCTTCAAGAGACAGGTGATGGGCGTAGGTTGTGGGCCTTTGAACCTAAACAGATTCGATACTGCCAAATCCCTTTCCCCCCGAGAATTAAACCACTTCTAGCAGGAGTTTCAGACCTCTACACTTCCTGCTGGACCAGCACCGCATTTCCGGGGACTCAGCCATCCGTGCGGGGCCGGTGGGTACCCAGTGTTCTCTCCTTCCATCTCTCGACCTCAGCCCCTCCTCGGCTCTGCCCCATTCCCATCTATTCTGGGCCCCAACACTAGGTTTTTCTTTCTTTCTTTTTTTTTTTTTAATATATTTTTATTGATTTTTCTTTACAGAGAGGAAGGGAGATAGAAAGTTAGAAACATCAATGAGAGACATCGATCAGCTGCCTCCTGCACGCCCCCTACTGGGGATGCGCCCGCAACCCAGGTACATGCCCTTGACTGGAATCGATCCCGGGACCCTTCAGTCCGCAGGCCAACGCTCTCTCCACTGAGCCACACCGGTTTCGGCAGCACTAGGTTTTTGGATGACACACTCCCCTGTGCTAAGGTGGCACGCGCACGGAGGAGTGAATGTCTGGTGAGCGAATGAATGAACGTAAGCCACTCATTTCATTCATTTATCGTGGATCTTCAGCATCTGAGGGCCCTGCCTGCGGGGCGGCCGGCTGGGCGAGGGAGGCCGGAGCCATTGAAACCCGAACTCCCGGCTCTCGGGCGTCCCGCGCACAGAAGCAGCCCGGTGGTTGGGGCGCCGGGAAGAGCGCGGGGAGGGCGGGGCGAGCGGCTCCATTCCCCAGGCCGGGGGCCCAGACGGCCGCCCGCTTCCGCCGCAGAGCGTCCGGGGAGCCGCGGCGCACGCCGCGGGGGCGGGGCCGGAAGGGCCCGGGGCGGGAGCGTGCGCAGCGCGGGGACGGCGTAGGCCTTGCCGGACAGCCGGAGCGGGGGCGGGCCAGCTTAGCACTCACCGCCGCTTCTCCTCGTCGAAGCTGAGAACGAGCCGCGGCCGCCGGGTGTCGCCGTCTCGCTTCTTCTTCTTCTTGTTGCGGCCCATACCTGTGAGGCCTGGGCGGTGCGGCTCCCGCGCTCTCTTAAGACACTTCCGGTGTCGCGTCCTCAGCCTTCCGGGCGCGCCTCGCAACCACGCTCCGCGGTTCCATTCACCAGAGCTGCTGCTCTTTTAAAGGGACCGCCCCAGCCGGCCTCCCCACGCCTCCCTTCTGGGCAGTGGTTCTCAACCTTCCTAAGGCCGCGACCCTTGCATACAGCTCCTCATGTGGTGGTGACCCCCAACCATGAAATTCTGCTACTGTGATGCATTGTGATGTAAATATCTGCATTTTCTGATGGTCTTAGGCGACCCCTGTGAAAGGGTCGTTGGAGCCCCAAAGGGGTCGCGACCCACAGGTTGAGAACCGCTGCTTCTGGGTGTAACTAGCAAAAATCTGCCTGCCGACTCCAGCTGCATTCCTTCTAGACAGGCACGTTTAGACACAGAGTTAGGTGCTCAGTATGGAATTATTAGTGAATGACCAAAGATTGCTGATCCTACTTCTTTTTCTTTAGTAGTTTTATTTATTTTTATATCTTTTTGTTGATTTCAGAGAGGAAGAGAGGAGAGATAGAAACATCAATGATGAGAGAGACTCATTGATCGGCTGCCTCCTGCACGCCCCCTACTGGAGATAGAGCCCGCAATCCAGACATGTGCCTTGACCAAGAATCAAACCTGATTCATGGGTGAATGTTCAGCCACTGAGGCACACCAGCCGGGTCTGATCCTGCTTTTGAGTCTGATGTTCACTTGTAGGTGTTCTCCAAGATCACGTTTCTGGACGTAAATTTGCATTTCTGACACTTCACCAGCTGATGTTGCTGGTCCACAGACCAAACTTTGAGAACATGATTGTGAGGACGAAATGAGCTATGTAACATGTGTATGACATAATCATGCCACACGTTTACTATACAAGCCGTCTCCCCTCTCTGTGCCTCAGTTTCCCCAAGAATGGAGTATGCGTGTCATAACTAACCCTCTCCTGAAAATGAAGGCATGGATGTTAAAGCAATTCACTCAAACAACACCTGAAGGGGAATTTTAATAACTGGAATTACATGCCTGAATCTCCCTGTAAACAATAATATAAATGGAGTCACTTTAAAATGGAGCCAGAGGCTCCATCCCAGAGGAACTGCCTTATGGCTCAAATCTTTGGAAAGTAAAAAACAGGGCGAAGGAACCTCTGTTTCCCTAAGAACTCTTTGCAGAGGTAATAAGAAAGCAGTTTTCGTGACTAATGGAATGATGACTACTAGACGGAAAATGTAAGACATTGTTTAGCATTCACATCACTATGTTGTTATCTGCACCAATAGAAACGCATTCCTTCTATGATATAATTGTCTCCTAATCAGAATATTGTTTGGGCTTTGCCTGGATTAATGATTCCTTAATAACTATCCTTCCTGGTCTCAAGTAAATGCTTGTTTGCCTCTCACTTTGAAAGGCCCCTTTCATTCTTAGGGTACCACGCCATTCTCAACACATCTGTGCTGGGTGGTCCTACAGACTGCAAGAGTTCAGGGTTGGCTCCTCCGGTTTGGAGTGCTTCCCAGAGACGGTGACCCTAGAACATCTGAGAGTGGGGATATCAGAGGCATTAAAAGACTCTTAGGACCCATCCCTCTCCTTTGATAAGTGAATGGATCCAGTGAATGGAGCAAGTAAGCACTCTGAGTGCCGGTTGAAAGCCAGGCACACAGAGAAGGGAAGGAGCCCAGCTGGCCTGGCTCAGTGGGTTGAGTATTGACCTATGAACCAAGAGGTCACAGTTCATTTCCCCCCAGTCAGGGTACATGCTCAGGTTGCGGCTCAATCCCCAGTGTGGGGGCGTGCAGGAAGCAACTGATCAATGATTCTCTCTCATCTTTGATGTTTCTCTCTCTTCCCCCTCTCCCTCCCTCTGTGAAATCAATTAAAAAAAAACATTTTTAAAAAGAGAGAGAGAAAGGAACGAAACTACAAGTATCATCTCAGAGAGGGAACTGACTTGCCCGGGGTTACACTGCTAATCTGTGTGGGACCTCATGTGGGGGGGACTGTGCACTTGGCCTTTGCAACCCACCCAGTCTGAGCTGCTGGCCCACGTGGGGCTCAGCAAGGCCCCACCCACCAAAGCTCCCAACGCAGAGCGCTTACTACGGGCCACACACCATACCGTCCGTACATTATCTCAGCAGGTCCTTGCCACAACCCCATAGGGAAGATACTAGCATAAATGCAATTTGCTACCCCGTTTCCCTGAAAATAAAAGTGTCTTATATTAATTTTTGCTTCCAAAGATGCACTAGGTCTTATTTTCAGGGGATGTCTTATTTTTCCATGAAGAAGAATACGGCACACATTTATTGTTGAACAAAAAAAAAAAGGAAATTTATTACCTGTAGACGGTACGGTAGTAATTGTCATCACAAACCAGTTCACTGATTGGCCGCAGCGCAGCCAGAGCTGTTCAGGCAGTGCGAGGTCTCTTTAAATCAGGAGTCAGACGCCTGACGATAGTTTTGGGGGCCTTATATTCTGGGGAGGCCTTATGTTCAGGGGAGGTTTTATCGGGGAGGTCTTATTTTCGGGGGATGCCCTATATTACAGCAAGAGGCAAAACTGGAAGTAGGTCTTATTTTCGGGGGATGTCTTACTTTCGGGGACACGGGTTAGATGAGGAAACAGGTTCAGAGACATTCAGTAACTGATCTGAGGGCAAACAGTGATGGAGCTGGGGTTTGAACACAGGTCAGATTCCAGCCGTCCCCTTCCTCCATGCGCAGTGCTCTCTCTGCTTATCCGTCCCAGGGCTTTCCTCTGGCTCCAGGTAGTCCCAGGCCTGGTGCATTGTGGGTGTTCCGCCAGTTTAGGGAGAATTAATGTGAGTGAGCTCTCAGGACCAGAGAAAGGCAGTTGAGGGGGATACTCTCTCCTATGTCCAGCAGAGGGCGCGCTCCCACAGCCAGATTTCCAAAGCTGTTTCTGGGTGGCCACTTGGGTGACTCATGAGAGGCTGGAGATTGGGTGTGGCTCTGTGGAGCCCCAGCATGGGCACTCCTTCCTTCCTGGCCTCTCTTAGAAATGTGCCTTCTTGGGGACCCGCGGAGGTGGGCATCTTTCACCCCAAAGGGCCCAGGTGTGAATGACAACCCCCATTTTATAGGAGAGGAAATAAAGGCTGGAGACAGACTTGCCCAGGGCCCCCCAGCTGCTGCTGGCTGTGCTGGGGCGTGAGATTTGCCAACCTCAGCCGGGTGTGGCTCAAACCAGGGCACCACATGGCCACTCAGAGGCTTGAGTGCAGTGGGGACAAGAAACCACTCCCTTTTACCCTGGGCCTTGCACTAATCTTCACCTCCTTCACACCTTTCTCTTAATCCTCACAACTGGTTGGGTGCCACTGCCCCCCCACATCCATGATTAACCAAGATCCCGTCAGTTAATCCACACAAGGCCACACAGCTGTAGCCCTCACCACCATCTGAACCAGCTCTTTCTGGCTCATGAGAACCAATGAGGGACCGAGTTATCCTTCTCCGTGCTGCCCAGATACCATGGCATGAATCAGTCTGTCCTTGCCTCTTTCCCCCTGGTTTCATTTACTCATCTTTTGAACACCTACTGTGTGCTGGGGCCCACTAGGGTTGGGAGCTGTGTGTCACCAAGTCTCCTACTATGTACGGAGCTCTCTTCTCGGCCCAGAGGACTCAGGTGTCACTAGCACTTAGCAGTGTGCATCAAGGCAGTGGATAGAAGAAAGGGGCAGAGCCCGGGGGAGAGGGGGTTCGTGGGACATGCCCTTTTACACACACAGACACACACACACACGAGGCGGGTTGGGGGGAAGAGGCAGCTGCCTTTATTGGGTGCTACGGTTTGGCTGGCTTCACTCAAAGGCCACACACTTGATCTTGAAGTCCCCTTCAGCTGTCAGGTAGTTGATGGCCTCCATGTTGAGGCGGTTGGGGAACTTGAAGGAGTATCCATCCGGCAGCTGGATGGTCAGGTCGGTCTTGTCGAAGGAGATGCACACCTGGGGAGAGGAAAGGGGCGCTGAGCAGTGTCCCCAGTGGGAGTCTGGGTGCAGCTACCGCCATGGCGCGGAGGCCCCGGGCCCTCCCAGAGCCCTTTCCTCCCGTAGCCCTGATGGTGCGACCTCAGGGGTGGGTCCGCTGAGGTTGGGAGAGGGGGTGACACAGCATGTGAGTGAGGGAGAGAGGGAGTGGGCAGGAAGGGCAAGTTGGGGCCTAGATCTCGAGCCCCTAAACCCAGCTCTGCCCCCCGTCCACCCAACCCCCGGCTCCAGTGCCCAGCCCACCTCTGCGACGCTGCCAGGCTGGAAGGGGAAGGCCGTCTCCCGCTGCTCGGTGCCCCAGGCCCCGCCATCCTTGCTGTTACACACGATGGTGTTCACGTCCCCGTGTATGTTGAAGCGAGGGTTGAAGTGCAGGCACATGTTGTTGTCATCGGTGCCCAGGTTCAGCACGAAGCTGGGAGGGGGGACAGGGAGGAGGGGGGAGGGATTGAGGTCTCCAAGGCCAGCCGGCGGCAGCCCCCTCAGACCAGCCCTTCTGGCATTCGAGGCGTAGAGGGGCTGGGAGAACGCATTGAGCCCGCAGGTGAGAAACCTGAGTCTATCTCTTGGCCTGGCCACCTCTCCTTGATGTGTGGCCTTGAGCGAGTCCCTGATGCTCTCTGAGTCTCGGTTTTCTCATCTGCACAAGGGGGGCCGCACAGGGAGGATCTCTATGGGCCTTGCTGGGCTGACAGCCAAGACACTTGCAGGCTGTAGTTGGCGGCCCAGCCCTTTGGCCAAGGTTGGAGACTCCCTCCAGAAGACCTTGGAGTGCAAATGTTCTGTCTCGTGTATCTTTTCTTTTTTTAAATATATTTTATCGATTTTTTACAGAGGGAGAGGGATAGAGTTAGAAACATCGATGAAAGAGAGACATCGATCAGCTGCCTCCTGCACGCCTCCTATCAGGGATGTGCCCCAACCAAGATACATGCCCTTGGCCGGAATCGAACCTGGGACCCTTTCAGTCCGCAGGCGGACGCTCTATCCACTGAGCCAAACCGGTTTCAGCTGTCTCATGTATCTTTGCATCCTGGGTGCCTGGCCTATTGCATGACATGCAACAGGCACTCCGTAGCCGCGGGGCAAATGAACAAATCATAGCACATCTGCTAAGTGGAGGTAGTAGCAACCCTGGCCCCCGAGGTTTGGTAAGAATGGGATGAGTAATGCATCAGCTGATCCTCTCCCCCGCACTGCGAGCCAGATCCGGCATCTGACATACATCCCCCTGGTTTTGGTTACTGATCAACAAACGGAGGCTCCCCGCAGGGGGGTGACTGGGCCCAGGAGGGTCCCAGGGCAGCTGGGAAAAGAGGCGGCCGGCCGGCTGCACGGTGCGTGGAGGAAGGACGGAAGGAATGAAAGGCTGAGCGCGGGGCTGCGGGTGAGGGGCCTCAGAGGGAGAGCATGGGGGGGCGGGACACCCCTCTCCTCCCCCTCTCCCCGCCCTGCTCCCGCCCCTGCAGCCTCCGGCCCCGCCCCAGCCTGGAGGAGGCCGAGGTCGGCGCTGCGACCGCAGCTGGTTTAGTTTAAGAGGCTCCAGCGGGGCGGGGAGGGGGCGACCACGGCGTGAAGGCATCCAGATCCCGCGGAGGAAGTGACTCATCCAGAAAACCTAGCCGGGGCCTCCCGCCGCCAGAAGGGAGGGCGGCTGGGGCCGGGCCGGCCACGCCCCTACCTGACCTCGGGCTGGTGGACCCTCGGGCTCCCAGGCCCGGCCCCCGCCTCCCGCCGCGCCCGCCCGCCTCCTCGCGCTCACCTCTTGGCGTCGGGGGCGATCTCGCCCCGCACTCGGAGGCACTCCCCGGGTTTGAGATTCAGGTTGCTGGCGACCAAACCCTGCAGGCGAGACCCCACCCGGACCGGTTAGAGGATGCACTGTCCCTGGGGGTGGGGGGTGGGAGGGAGGCGGGGACCTCTCCACCTGGATCCTCTGACCCGGTCACCCGGGAAATCGGGCGCAAGTCCTGGCTTTTCTTTCTCGGGGTGGCCCTGGGCCAATTCCCTGCTCCCACCCGGCTCAGTTTCCTGTCTGAAACGTGGCTGAGGTTCTAGACCCCAAGGTCTAGAGAGGGATTTTGCGGTTCAGCGCGGAGATTTTGGATTCGGGGTGCTCTAGTGCCTCATGGAAGAGGCGGAGAGCATCAGACGCTTTGCGAGTGTGGGGGGGAGCTGGTGCCCAGGAAGGTGGATGGAGGGGTCTGGCCCGCTGCTGGAGAAGGAGGGCCTGGGGCTGGGGGATCCCCCACCAGCCTCCCCTCCCTGCAGAGAGGAGAGGGGTGCAGGGGAGGCCCCACGGGGCAGGGCCCGGCCCCTTTAGGAGGAGAGGCCTTGGTCCCAGCTGGCAGTCTGGGGGTTCGCAAGACTGAACCCACAGCTTCACTGCTAGTGAGTGGTTCCTTCTGCTGCCAGAAACTTGAACGGTTTCCCTCAGGGCTGGAGCAGGGGGTGGGGTAGGGGGTCCCCGCCTCCTTCTCCCCCCCCCCTCCAGTCCCCACCTGCCCAGCCCGGACAGAACCCCTTCCACCCACTAACCCGGGGAGGCCCCTCTCCCGGGCGGCCATCTCGGGTCCTGGCGCCTTTTCAGGCTCTCTGGAGCAGAGGGCGACTGCCCTGGCCTGTGTGACTGCGAACAGCTGCAGCGGGGTGGCTTTTTGGGGTGGAGGAGGGGAAAGGGACAGCGGCCTGGGTGCCATCAAAGGGCCTCCCCCGCCCCGCTGCCCCCAAAGCGGGCCACACCCTTTCTACTCCTGCTGCTGCTCAGAGAGAGAGCTGCAGGATTCGGACCCGGGCAGGGATAACTGTGCTGTCACAGGCCCGGGAAGGATCCAGAAAGTTCCTAAGCCGGAGAAAGCCTTGGGAGACGCTGGGGGCCCACCCCCATCTTACAGATGGGACCCCTCGGGGCCCAGGAAAGAGAAGATACAGGGGGGCTACAACCCTCCCTGACTGCTCCCCCTCCGCTCCCAGCTGTCTGCTCCCCACTCCACCCCGAGCCTTGGGGCGGGGTCCCCGCACTCACACAAGCCATGACTGAGGACAGAGAGATGGGCTTGAAGGCGGCAGGACCAGCTGTCTGGAGACTCCACCCGAGAGATGGGTCCCGAGCCGCTCCCACCCTTTTAACTGGACCGGACCCCGCTGAGTCCCGCCCCCCCTGGAAGCTCAGCCAATTGTAAGTC
>PVJN01056584.1:0-12728 GCA_004026805.1 Lasiurus borealis | reverse complement strand
TCCTCGCTGTTCTCCGGTGAAAACAGCAACAGCAAAGATTGCTCAACAGCTCCTGTTCTTTTCAGGACCAGGGCCGCGGTGACCCGGAGCCTGGCAGGAGGCTAGAGAGAGGCGGGGCTTCTGGAACGCCCAGAGGCCGAGTCCCAGCCCCCCACTTCCCTCTCTCCTCTGCAGGATCCTCCTGCGGAGTCCTGGTCACCTCCAGACCCAGTGTGGTCACCAGCAGCTCCACGGCGCCCCCTGGTGTCCGGAGAGGTTGCTGCGGCTACAAGGGCGGGCGTGATCCCGGACATCCACAGCCCCAGGACCTTTCTCAGGGACCCAGAAGGCCAGCGAGGAGCCTCTCAGGACCCCAGCCTCCCTGTGAGGCGGGCGTTACCCCCTCTCCTGGCACAGAGGTGGGTGCCTGCAGGGGAACGTCCCGCGTCAGGAGGCTGCCGCCAAAATCCATCGCCAGGGAAACAAGCAAGAGGCAGAACATAAGTAAAATACAATAACGTGACCGTGGCCCTAGCCAGGTGGGCTCAGTGCAGTGGTTCTCAACCTGTGGGTCGCGACCCATGTGGGGGTCAAATGACCCTTGGACAGGGGTGGCCTAAGACCAACAGAAAACACAGATATTTACATGACGATTCATTAACAGTAGCAAAATTACAGTGATGAAGTAGCAACGAAACTAATTTTATGGGTGGGGGTGACCACAACATGAGGAACGGTATGAAAGGGTCGTGGCATTAGGAAGGTTGAGAACCACTGGCTCAGTGGATGGAGCATCAGCCTGCAGACGGAAGGTGCCAGGATTGATTCTGGCCCAGGGCACATGCCCAGGTTGAGGGCTTGATCCCCAGCAGGGATCGTGCAGGAGGAGGCAGCCGATCAATGATTCTCTCTCATCATGGATGTTGCTCTTTCTCTCTTCTCCCTCGCCCTAGAAATCAATAAAAAATACATATTTAAAAATATGACAGTGTATTCAGTTAAAAATAGAGTGTGTGAGCTGGTGCATGCACAGTCCGGAAGAGCACCGGAGAAGCTGGCATTGCCCGGGGCTTCCCGGAAGCAGACCTGGGGGCTGGAGCCTAGCTGGGAAGGTCCCAGATCGCTGGGCTTAGCTGGTGCCTTTGGATTTTGGAACAACATAGAAATGTGGCCTATACAGTGGTACCTCGAGACACGAGTGCCCTAACGTACGAAATTTTTGAGATACGAGCCGTCGAGCGAGCGATTTTTGCTTTAAAATACGAGCAACATTTGAGATAGGAGTCATCGTGTGGATCGGCCGGCTGCACACGACCCGCCAGTTTACCGCGACTAGAGCATCTCATATTTTCCAAGCCTCAAGGTTACGGAACGAATTAAACTCGTATCTCGAGGTACCCCACTGTACTTAACATGCGTGAAGGATTGAAATCTTCATGGACATCCCAGTGGCAAAAGGCTTGGAAGTGACTGCCTGGTTCCAAGTGACAGCGGCCCTTACAGGGGTGGCTCCCCACTGCTTGCAGGCCTCCAGGGGTGGGGTGCTTACTCCTGACTGGGACAACTCCACCCTGGAAAGACCCCCTGTCCACGGGCTGAATGTAACTCCCTGGTTGAGCCTCTCTCTCTCTCTCTCTCTGGCAGAGGTCTGGTCTGCAGAGGCTGGTGCAGGGCTGCCTGCACTGATCCAGTCTGGTTCGCAAAGGTTTGGGGTGTTTGCTCGCCTGTGTGTCCCACTGGGCTCCCAGAAGTGTGGGCAGTGCTCCTGGGCCCTCAGGCACCGGGGGGGCGGGGGGAGCCAGGCCTAGTCTCCCCTCTTTCTCACCCGCACTCAAGAGGTGGGGAAACGGGGGCTGAGGAAGGAGGAGGGTTGTGTGGGGTCACAGAGGGGAGGCTGCGAGCAGGGCGAGGCGGCCCCCTGATGCCAGGCGGAGCCTCAGTGGGTGAGCAGGCAGCTCGGTGGGCCCTGACTCATCGGCTGACGTCCCAAGGCCCATGTCTCGGGAAGAAGAGCTGAGATTTTCCCTGTCACAGGGCCAGCGGTCCCGGCGGTTCCCAGCAGACAGGGCTGGAGGGCCCTGGGCCCACAGGGCCAGCCAGGCACCGATGCCAGGCCCCTCCTACCCCCAGCTCCCCACGAACATCCCCGGCCCCCAGAGGCATGTGGTAAAGCTGCCCAGTCCTCTAGCCTGTGCCCACCAGCGATGGCAGGAGCTCAGGCCTCGTGGAAATAGCAAAGCCAGAGCATTTCACTCACTCATTCCCTCCCTCCCTCCGTCCCTCCCTCATCCTTTTGTGCTTATTTGTTCATACAAACAGAAGAATGTCTGGTCTGGGCCGGACACCCTCCCCTGGAGGTTCAGCAGCTGGAGCCCCGCCCTCTGGGAGCCAAGAGAAGACCCTGTTCCGACTTCTATGACTGACGTTAATGAAGCTACCTATTCCTGTCGCTCTGGATTTGGGGTGTGGTGGTATGTCTTTCTCCGTCCCTCTATTTTCACCTACCTGAGTCTTTGTGTTTAACGTGGGCTTCTTGTAGACAACCTGCATTAGAGCCTCCTCCTCCTCCTCCCCCTTTCTCCTCCTCCTCCTCCTGGTCCTCTTCTTTCTTCTTTTATTTCAGAGAGGAAGGGAGAGGACGAGAAAGATAGAAACATCAACGATAAGAGAGAATCATCCATCCGCTGCCTCCTGTACAACCCCTACTGAAGACGGAGCCCCAAACCCAGGCATGTGCCCCAGATGGACATTGAACCCGTGACCTCAGCCAACTGAGCCACACCATCCCGGCTCTGAAGAACCCGGAACACTTTTTGTCGGGCGGTTCTGCGGCTGCGGCAGCCCCCGCCTTGGTTTTTCTGAGAAATTCTTGATTTCCCTTCTCTCTGGAAGGATAACGGTGCCGGGCAGGGAAACTAGGCTGATGGCTTTTTCTCCTCCCTTTCAGGGCTTGAAACCCAGGGCTCGCTCTCGCCCTGCCTGGCTCCCGAGGGACGTCTGCTGCCCTTTCTGTCCTGGGCCTCTGTCGTCAGCTCTTCTTCCCCTCTGGCTTCTGTCCAGATCGTCACTGTCCTTGGTTTTCACACTTTGGGGACCATGTGCTCGGCTGTAGATTTTGGGGGCTATTCCTTCTGCTTCCTCTGTTCTTAGATGCCTTGTCTGTTGTTTTTTTGGTGTTTGTCATTCATTTTAGAAAATTCTTGGCTATTGGTACTTCAAATATTTCTCCTGCTGTATTTCCTCCCCCCACCCTCCTCTCTCTCTCGCTGGTTTTCCAACCATATATGTATTATATACCTTTTGAAATTGTCCTACAGTTCCTGGATGTTCTGATCTGTTTGATTTTTCAGGACATTTCTTTTCCTCTTTGTATCTTAGTTTGGGATAGTTCTACTGACATATCCCCAAGCTCACTGATTTTCCCCTTGTAAGTCCACCGATGGCCTCCTCCAAGGCATTCACTCCTTCCTTTTTTCTTAAAAAATATATCTTTTGTCGATTTTTAAGAGAGTGAAGAAGGGAGAGAAACATCGAGGCGAGAGCAAAACCTCCATGGGCTGCCTCCCGCATGCCTCCCTACTGTATGCCTCGAGCCAGCAGCCCGGGCGGGCGTGTGCCCCGTCCGGGAAGCGAACCAGCTCCCGTTCCGGGCACGGGGCGGGGCCTCACCGAGGGAGCCGCCCTGGCCAGAGCCGGGCATTCTTCCTCTCTGGGGGTGCTTTGGATCTCCACCATTCCTTTCCGTTTGTTTTCCTCAAGTTTTTCCATCCCTCGGCTGACACCGCGCATCTGCTTCACTTTTTCCATGAGCGCCCGGAGCATAGGAATCCCGGTGGTTTTCAGCTCCCGCCCGCCCGTTCCAAACCCCGTGGCTCCCCTCGGCCTGGTTCTGGCCTTGTCCTCTCAGACCGCGTCTCTTCCTATGGCGTGGCCTCCCGAGCGACCTTCGCCGAGAGCCAGACGTGATGTGCGGGTGTGTGTGTGTGTGGGGGGGGGCAGGAACTGAGACAGATAGACGGGCCATTGGTGCGAGGATTCCTGTTAACCTGGCCGGGGGCCTGCGGCGGCTGCCGCTTCCTCTGGCGCCCTGGTTTCTCTGTCTCTCTCTCTCTTTCTCTCTCTCTCTCTCTCTCTCTCTCTTGCAATTCCCTAAGAGCTCCTCCTTAGACGGAGTGAGTCTGGGAGGTCTCGTAACTGTGGCCTGTTACACTGGAGGCCTCCCGAGGCGGCAGTGAGGGGGTGGGGGGAGAAATGTCCTCAATCCCGTGTCCCCGGCTATAGTATGAGAGTCACTGGTGCCTCTCAGCTCTCCCCCCGCCCCACCCCTGTAGGGGACACGGGAAGGGTAGAGGGGCTGGCATTGGGGGACTGCCTTCCCCCAGGGTAGGAGGAAGGCTCTGGTAAAACCATTTTCCCTGGAGCGTGGGCCTTTGCCGAGAGGGATGATGGGAGTGTATTTCACCCTGACACCTTTCCCAAGCCCCCTGCAGGGGCTGTGACAGAGTGTGGGAGTTTCTGGAGGTAAAACCACAAAACTCTGCTCCCTGCCTTCAGACCGGTGGCTCTCGACCTTTCTACTGCCACGCCGCCCCCTTTAACCCAGCTCCCCAGGTGGTGGTGACCCCCACCTGTGAAATGGTTGTCCTTGCTACTCCCCTCCCCCAGCCTCGGTTTCACTTCTACTTGTGATTCCCGGGGCAACAACAGCTGCACTTTGCACCACTGCTTCCCCTTTTTTTTTAAAAAAAAAAAATATTTTTTATTGATTTTTTGCAGAGAGGAAGGGAGAGGGATAGAGAATCAGAAACATCCATGAGAGGGAAACATCCATCAGCCGCCTCCTGCACAACCCCCACTGGGGATGTGCCCACAACCAAGGTACATGCCCTTGACCAGAATCGAACCCGGGACCTTTCAGTCCGCAGGCCGACGCTCTATCCACTGAGCCACACCGGTTTCAGCTGCTTCCCCATTTTTCAGCGATTCTGTAGGAATCCCCAACCACTGGCTCCATTGCATCCCTACCCCGGCCCCATCAGAGGTGGTGATAGAGAATTTTTAAAAATGTATTTTTGTTGTTGATTTCAGAGAGGAAGAGAGAAAGAGAGAGAGAGATAGAGAGAGAGAGCCATCCCTGATGAGACAAAAATCATCCATCGGCTGCCTTCTGCACACCCCCTAACTGGGGACGGAATCTGCAACTTGGGCATGTGCCCTGATGGGGAATCTGATCAGAATCCAACCATAACCCCCTGGTTCGTAGGCCGATGCTCAACCACTGAGCCACGCTGGCGGGGTGAACTCCAGGGGTTTGCCGCGTGGGATTCTATCCAGTGACCAGACAGGGTTGTCACCAGATAGTTTTGTTTTGGGGCAGCGAGTCCCGGAGACGGGATTGGTGTGCAGAGCCATCTCCAGGAAGGAAGGGCAATCACATGGGAATGCCTTCTTGGCGGCTGGCTAACTTATCCCTTGGAGTGCCTGTCAAGGTCACCTTGTTTACAGCAGCATCTGCAAAATACTAAGCCAGCGGTTCTCCACCTTCCTAAGGCCTCGACCCTTTAAGACAGCTCCTCATGGGGTGGTGACCCCCAACCATAACATGATTTCCGTGGCTACTTCATCGCTGTCATTTTGCTACTGTTATGAACTGTAATGTAAATATCTGATGTGCAGGATGTATTTTCATCGTTACAAATTGAAGATCATTAAAGGATAGGGATGAATCACAAAAACAATATGTAATTATATATTGTGAAATATTTATTTCTAATGACAGATAAATGAAATTTTTTGTCTTGAATCGTGGTGCAGCATGGGCAACAGTCTTCATATAACAACAGTAAACTACATGGCTACACTTTGCTACCCCGAGGAGCGGTGTGTTGGTTCCTAAGACCATGGGAAAGAGGTGTTTTCTGATGGTCTTAGGCGACCCCTGTGAAAGGGTCGTTCGACTCCCAAAAGGGTCGAGACCCACAGGTTGAGAACCGCTGTACTAAATGGGGCCTGGCTCAGGGTGAGCCTGAGAGTGGGCGGAGGAGGACTGAGAGAAGACAGAGCAGAGAATAAAAGCCGGGTCTCGTGGGAAACTGTCCTCTCTGAGGGAGAGCTAGCGACAGCCCCCGGACCCCACGCTGCAGCTTGATTTTAGAGCCGAGACCACGGGGTGAGGGAAGGGTGGGGTCAAGACGCCGGCCGAATCCTCAGGGGTTTGCCTCCTCCTCAGCTCCTCGCACCTGACCAAGCGTGGCTTACTCGCAGCCTGTCTCCGCAGGCACGTGGGGCCACGCGTTCGGACCCCAGGCTCAAGCTCGCTGCTGCAGCTGTGGGCTGTCAGGGTGCTGGATGCTCTGCCCTCCACGCGGGGACTGGCCCAGGGCCAGGAGGGGGACTGTGCCCTCTCATGGGTCCGAGGCCGGACGCTGCCCAAACACGGGAGCCGCTCTCCGCCCGAAACTTCATCCCAACCTCCACCAGGGTACCAGTCAGTGACGGCCCAGACCTGGGACCCTCCTCCTCACGGCGGCACGGAGACCCAGGAGCCAGGGCGGGGGGCCGGGGCTCCCCAACCCCCAGGAGGAAGCAGGCAGGCGCTGAGTCCCTGGCAGAACGGGACACGCAGGAGCCCAGTCCGCCCCGCCCGGGGCCCAGGAGGCCAGGCTCGGGCCCTGGTGCTTGGAGAGGCTCCGGTCCAGGAGGAACGGGAAACAGAGGCGGTGGAGTCCCCGTTTGTGCGGGCGCCTCCCCTCCCTCAGTCCCGCCCCCCCAGGTGTCCTGGGCCTGAGGGACCTCCTGGCTGGGGAGGTCGCCAAACGCGGGGGCCGGGGGGTGGGCCCAGGGAGGAGGATGCGGGCGAGCAGGGAGGCGGGAGCGCCCGGCGTCCAGGGGGCCGGGCTGGGCCGGGCCGGGGCGGGGCGGGGCGGCGGCGGCATGGCGGGCCGGGGAGCCGGGACCGGGACGGGGGCCGGGGCCGGGGCGCTGCTGGCGCTGCTGGCTCTGCGGGCGCTCGGGGCGGCGGGGCACCCCCAGTGCCTGGACTTCAGGCCGCCCTTCCGGCCGCCGCAGCCGCTGAGCTTCTGCGCGCAGTACTCGGCCTTCGGCTGCTGCGCGCCCGCCCAGGACGCCGCGCTGGCCCGCCGCTTCTGGGCGCTGGCGGCCCGCGTGGACGCCCGCCTGTGGGCCACCTGCGCCGGCTACGCGCTCGACCTGCTGTGCCAGGTGAGCGGCGGAGAGGGGGCGGGCGGCGGGCGGGCTGGGGTCCCGGGGGAGGGATCAGCCCGGGGACGGGGAGACCGGCATCCTGGGGTGGCCCCCGAGGGCGTGGCCCGCCCTTCCCTGGGTTGTGACTTGGGTTTCCCCTCCAGAAGCAGGAGGGATGGAGGGAGGGTGCCCTCACTCCCCCAGCGTTTGGGGGCTCCTCTGTCAGCCCGCCCCCCCAGGACCCTGCCGGGGACCCTTGTGCGTATTGTGGTGCCAGGGTGGGGACTCACTGTCCACCAGGGCTGCCCAGGCGAGCCGGCATTCAGAGTCCCCTTCTGAGCCGCTGGGCGCTGCTGGCTTTGCGGGCGCTCAGGCCTGGTGCTGGGGGAAGGGTGTGGGGGGCCCTCAGACCCTCAGGCGCCGCCCACCCCGCCCGGCCCCCGCTCTCTAGGCTGGCACCCCTCAGGCAGAGGCTTTCCTCTTTCAGGCCCACCTTCCTGGTGCAGCCGCTCTGCCCCCTCCGCCCTCCGAGGGGGCCGGGGTGTCCATTCTCCGTTGTGGGTCTGACTCCCCTGCGCCGGACACGATGGAACCGCCGGGCGGGGGTGGGGGTCAAGGCCGCCGTGGCGCTTGGAGGCTGGCCTGGGCCCAGGGGGTGGGCAATGCGGGGACCGGGGACAGGAGGGGCCCAGGCCAGGGCCAGGTCGCTGCCTCTGCCAGGATGGCAGGCCTGAGGGAGGCGCTGAGGCGGGGGGGGGGGGGTGTCAGGCTCCCGGGGTCGGATCCTGGCTCGGCCCCTCCCCCGTGCTGGTCCCCCCACACGCCGCCCCTCCCTCCCTGTCCGGTGGAGGCGCTCTCACCTGCCCCGGGACAGCCGTGTGGACCACGGGATACCTGTCGGGGGCTCAGCGGACATTTCCGTTGGGTTTCTGTAGGGCTGCCTTCCTGTCTCCCCTGGGCCCCCATGGGCTGCCCAGCCCCGGGTGGGTGGGACCCGCCAGGCCCGGAGGCCGGGTCAGGGAGGGCCTGCAGAGCGGGGGGCTGGCTGGGTGGTCACCCAGCCCTGCCGTGGCGAGGGGGGGACTGGGCCCGCACTCACTGCTGGTGGGCATGGCCACGGGGGCAGGAAATAAGGGGGTGGGGGCCGCTGGGGGCCTGAGGAGCCCCAGCATGCACCGGGGGTGCTTGCCTTTGGCGGGCTCTGTGGGGCCCCTGCTGTGCATCTGGCGGGGGGGGGGTTGGGGGGAGGGGGACAAGATGGTCTGGTCAAGGGTCCGTCTCCTGCTGGGGGCTCCACAGGCCTAGGTCCCATGGCTCTGCCCCGCCCCCCCCAACTGGCTGGGCACTCACAGTGTGGCAGGCTCAGCTCGGCACAGAGGGCAGCCCGTCCCGGCAGGAGGAGGGAGGAGGGAGGAAAAGGTCAGTCCTGCTCCCTCCCTGCAAGGAGTTCCCTCTTCTCTCGGGGATCTTCCAGCACGGGAAGGTTGAAAGGTCAAGAAGAAAAAAAAGAAAAAGAAAATGTGTGTGTGTGTATGTGTGTATGTGTGTGTGTGCACGCACACACCTAAGTGACCGTCCGACTGATCGCTCATTTGCCCAGTAGCTATGATGTACAATAACCACCAGGGGGCAGATGCTCTGACCAGTAGAGAAGGAGCCCAGTTCCTCATGGAATCGGCCGTAGGTTAGGTTGCTGCTGAGGCACTGTCAGCCCCAAATGTGGTTCCCCCGCACCCCAGATCCAGAGAGGAGGGAGGAGGGAGCCAGGGGACGTCCAGATCCTGGGGGCTGGGCCTGCAGGAGGGCTCTCGAAATCTGGGATCCCTTGGGGGATGTCAAGAGCCGGTTTCAGCCCCGTCCCCTCAGGCCAGGAGGAGGGACCCCACTGGTGCACGAATCCGTGCACCGGGCCTCTCGTTCCTTTATAACATCTCAGAGGTGGGAGAAGTCACTCACAGGAGAAAGTGGCAGAGGAAACCAGTCGTGGAGGCCAAGGAAGGGCCCTTGGCGCTTGGAAGTGGGGCAGGTCCAGGGGACGTGCCCAGAGGGTGGGGAAGGGGTGGGAGATGGGGAAGGCGCTGGAAAGGGTGCTGGGTCCCCTGTGCTAAGGGGTGAGGAGGGAACCTTTAGGGGAGGCTCCAGGGGAAGGAAGGTCTCCCTAGAATGTCCAGCAGCTTTCAGGGATGTGCTTTCAGGCTCCCCCGGATGGACAGGGCGGAGCCAGGGCTGGGGGTCATTACTGGGGGCCGCTGGTCCTGAGGTCGGCCCTGGGGCTGCTGGTCTGGTTTGGCTGCTTTTCGGGCCCGAGCTGCACTCCCGCTGAGCCTCGGTGTCTCAGGAGGAGGAGTTTGGGAGACGCACCTGCAGGAGCCGAGATACGCGAGGGCGGGAAAGGCCACCCTGGGGATAAGGTCCTCCTGCACTGGTCCTTGGCTGGGCGCCCATGGCCTTCCGCCCCGTGGCCTCTGGGCCCGGCCCGGCGTCCTCGCTCGGCTCCTGTCCGGCTACCTGCCCACCACATCCCGGCCTCAGAGAAAAGGGACACAGTCTCTTCTCTGACTGCTTCCTGCGGAAGAGGGGCGTCGTTTTCCCTCAGAGCCGGGGTCCTCGCTGCCTGTCAGAGGGATGATGGGGCCTGGGCGTGGGAGGAGGTGGCGGTGGTGCCTGGAGGCGGGATTCCCTGAGTCTTGGCAGGTGCCTCTCTGTACGCGTTAAGGCAGCGGTTCTCCACCTACCTCAGGCCGCGACCCTTTAGGACAGCTCCTCACGTGGTGGTGACCCCCAACCATAAAGTGATTTCCGTGGCTACTTCATCACTGTAATTTTGCTACTGTTATGAACTGTCATGTAAATATCTGATAGGCAGGATGTATTTTCATTGTTACACATTGAACATCATTAAAGCATAGTGATGAATCACAAAAACAATAGGTAATTATATATTGTGAAATATTTATTTCTAATTACAAATAAATAAAATTTTATCTTGGATTGTAATATAGCATGGTAAGTCTTAATATGACAACAGTAAACTACATGGCTACACCTTGCTACACCGAGGAGCGGTGTGTTGGTTCCTAAGACCATGGGAAAGAGGTGTTTTCCGATGGTCTTAGGCGACCCCTGTGAAAGGGTCCTTCGATCCCCAAAGAGGGCTCAACCCACAGGTTGAGAACCACTGGGTTAAGGTCTTCATATGCACACAGGAGTTGCCAGGGCTGCGCCTCGTGAAGATGAATCGACGTGTGTGTTCAGACCCTCCTGGTCCTCCCCCGGCCCCTGGCTGGGCCCCAGAGGCTCTGGGAGACCCTGGGTGTGGGGAGGGGACGTTGCCCAGAGCCGGGCCTGGCCCTCTGGCCCACCTGTCAGCGGAGCGGAGCGCGGGAAAGGTGCTGTCCCCGTCGGAGCCCGAGACAGGAGCTGACCGGACTCGAAGCGCCTGTCCTCCAGCGGCCTCCGCTCCACAGTAGCCGCCGAGGGCCTGGGAGGCAGGTCATGGGGTGACCGGACGCACCGTCATGTACTGGGAAGAGCAGCTCCTGGCCCGGAGCCCCAGCTCGCAGCCAGGAGGGCAGCCCACCACCCGCGTCCCCTGGAGCCTCTGGCTGGAGCCCGGCCCGGCCCGGCCGCTGAGGCAGGCGCTGCTGCCGGCGCCTCCCCGACCACGGGAGTAGCTGGCCCGGGGCCTCCTGCGCCCCCAGCTGAGTCAGAGCAGCCGCTGGCCAGGGAGCCCATGACGGGGGTGTGTGTGTCAGACACAGACGTGAGTGATCACAGCTGCTCGCGTCAGGGATGCCGAGCGAGGGAGGTCCCTCCAGGGCGGGGAGCGGGGGCTTCTGCTCTGGGCAGGTGGGGGGGCACCGGGGAGGCGCCGAGGTGTGTGTGTGTGTGAGGGGGTGCGGGCCATGGGCCAGCCAGAGGAGTTGGGAGGTACAGTGGTACCTCGAGATCCGAGTTTAATTCATTCCGTCACCTTGAGGCATGGGAAACGATGAGACACTCGAGTCGCGGTCAACGGATGGGTCGTGTGCAGCCGGCCGATCCTCGCGATGACTCCTATCTCAAATGTTGCTCGTATTTCAAAGCAAAAATTGCTCGCTCGATGGCTCGTATCTCAAAAATCTGGTCTGTTAGGGCACTCATATCTCGAGGTACCACTGCATTTCAAAGACCCTCAGACCCTCCTGGCACCCAGTAGGTCCTCAGGAGCCGCTGCCGCTGCTGTGGCTCGTGTCCGCTGTCATAGCTGCGGGGGGTGGTTCTAACAGCAGCATGCAGGCGAGGCGGTCGGAGGCCCGCCGAGGCCGAGTCTAATCCCGGTGACGCAGGGGACTGTCCCCGTTTTACAGATTAGCAGCCTGAGGTCCTGGGAGGCGGGGCGACCTCTCCGAGTTCCCCCAACGGGTGGGGGCCGCCGCAGAGCCCGCCCGAGCTGCCCCTGTCCCCGCAGGAGTGCTCGCCCTACGCGGCCCACCTCTTCGACGCCGAGGACCCGTCCA
This sequence comes from Lasiurus borealis, assembly GCA_004026805.1. Taxonomy (NCBI): domain Eukaryota; kingdom Metazoa; phylum Chordata; class Mammalia; order Chiroptera; family Vespertilionidae; genus Lasiurus; species Lasiurus borealis. The sequence continues at coordinate 1,047 of PVJN01056584.1, read as the reverse complement.
CGCCGCTGCGCACCGTGCCCGGGCTCTGCGAGGACTACTGCCTGGACCTGTGGCCGGCCTGCCGCGGCCTCTTCCGCCACCTGTCGCCCGACCGCCAGCTCTGGGCGCTGGAGGGCCGCCCGGCCGCCTTCTGCCGCCACCTGGCGCTGGACGACGCCGACTACTGCTTCCCCCGCCTGCTGGTCAGCCAGCACCTCACCGCCAACCTGGGCCGCGTGGCGGCCGACGCCCGGGGCTGCCTGCAGCTGTGCCTGGAGGAGGCGGCCCACGGGCTGCGCAACCCCGTGGCCATGGTCCACGCCGGGGACGGCACGCACCGCTTCTTCGTGGCCGAGCAGCTGGGGCTGGTGTGGGCCTACCTGCCCGACCGCTCGCGGCTGGCGCGGCCCTTCCTGAACATCAGCCGGGCGGTGCTCACCTCGCCCTGGCAGGGCGACGAGCGCGGCTTCCTGGGCCTCGCCTTCCACCCCGGCTTCCGGCACAACCGCCGGCTCTACGCCTACTACTCCGTGGGGCTCGGCGCCCGCGAGTGGGTCCGCGTCAGCGAGTTCCGGGTCTCGGAGGACGACGCCAACGCCGTGGACCACGGCTCCGAGAGGTGGCCTCAGGGGCGCCGGGCCGGGCCGGGCGGGGAGGGCGGACACGGGGCAGGCGGGATCCGGCCCATCCAGGCAGTGGGTGGCCAGGGGGGGAGGGGGTTTCCGTGGTTTCAGTGCCGCCCGGAGAGGGGCTGAGCCCGGGCTCTGGGGTCAGGGGAGGGGCAGGACCCAGAGCCCTGGGTCAGGCGCGGCCGATGGGTGGTCTCCCTGGGTTCTCAGAGAGCAGAGCCGGGCCGGCACGACCATCCCGTTTCCCGGGTGAGGAGGGGGAGGCTGCAGAGGGGAGGTGGCCCCGGAGCGGGGGCCGCGCGGTGGAAGCTGGAACCATGGTGCCCGGGCAGCGGGAGCTGGATCCAGGGAGGAGGACAACTATTGCCAAGATGCCAGAGAGAGAGAGAGAGAGAGAGAGAGAAAGAGAAGGAGGAGGAGGAGGAGGAGGAGGAGAGGA
>PVJN01056583.1:0-12728 GCA_004026805.1 Lasiurus borealis | reverse complement strand
TAAAATGGCTTATCAGTATTGTTTCAGCTTTTAGCTGAAACAAAAATTAACTTATAATCAAGGAAGAAAAAAGTGTGATTTGAATTTATGTGATTTTATGACCAAATTCACTTATGACCATGAAGCTTGTCAACATCTGGCTGCTTCTGTTAGTGGTTTTGCTCTGTGGGAAGAAACATCTGGGTGACAGACTGGAAAAGAGATCTTTTGAAAAGGCCCCGTGTCCTGGCTGTTCCCACCTGACACTGAAGGTGGAATTCTCTTCAACAGTTGTGGAATCTGGTAATGATATTCTTTTTAATATTTTTTTATTGATTTCAGAGAGGAAAGGAGAGGGAGAGAGAGCTAGAAACATCAAAGATGGGAGAGAATCATTGATCAGCTGCCTCCTGCACAACCCACACTGAGTATTGAGCGCACAACCTGGGCATGTGCCCTGATCAGGATTCAAACCATGAGCTCCTGGTTCATAGATTGATACTGAACCACTGAGCCACGCCAGCCAGGCATGATATTTTTTTAAATATTAGGGATTTCGTCTATGCTTTTTTGTTTCAAACTTACTTTAAACATTAGCTTTTATGAAAAAAAAAAAAAAAAACACCACCTAAAAAAACATTTAAAAAAACGTACATTTCTTTTCACAATAAAGTTCAGATAGGGTGAGTGCATAGCACGTGAATATTATATTCACTCTGCTGAAGTTTCCTTCCCCAATGTAGTTAGCTTATAGGAAGAAGAGAAATGTATGTTCTGAAAGTCTTTTCCTAAACCTTGATTCCATGGAACAGATGCCATTGTAACTGGTGAGGGTTGGGAGTTTGGAGGTGCCAAATGTTTAATGTACTGAAGTACAAGTGAGCAGATGTGATAACTAGCAAATAGTTTTGTATAATCTCCAAATTTTGTTACTATTTTCAGTAAAATAAAATTGAACTTTAACTTCTCTGGGTTCTGTTTGCTTGTTTGAAAAACTTACATGTATTTCTGTGCTATATATTCAAACTTCTGTTAATACTTGCTTTTTTAAAAATAGCACAGGTATCTGATTTTGGGTAATGTAGTTTGTAATCAGGGGATTCATACAGACTATTTTAATATAAAGTTCTGGAAACTGCTGTCCAGAACATTTAAACCAGTCTTTTTGTTTACTGCTTTTTTTCACTGTGGATTTTAAAATATGTAAGTTTTCTTTTACCAGGGATATTTTAGATTAGATATAATTTTATAAGTGTACATAATTTCTTATTTTTATTTGTGGTCATTGATTTCAGAATATATTGTGGCTTTCAATGGATACTTTACAGCCAAAGCTAGAAATTCATTTATTTCAAGTGCCCTGAAGAGCAGTGAAATAAACAATTGGAGAATTATTCCTCGAAATAATCCATCCAGTGACTATCCTAGTGATTTTGAGGTGATTCAGATAAAAGAAAAACAGAGAGCGGGGCTGTTAACACTTGAAGATCATCCAAACATCAAACGGGTAACACCCCAACGGAAAGTCTTTCGCTCCCTCAAGTATACAGAGTGTGAGTACTGAGATCCAGGCTAATGTGTATCAATTTCTGTTTCACTTGGATTTAGAGAGAGAACATATTTACCCATGTTGTGCTCCACCTCCCCCATACTTCACCCTCGAATTTATTTTGAAAACTCAACTGATAGAATAGTTGAAAAATAGTAGTGAACACCCATGTCATCTCATCTAGTTTCCTCAATTGTGAACATTTTCTTGGCAGGAATTTAAAAAACAAAAAAGAGGCTTGTTCTGGTAGAAAAAAAAAAGTTTACAATAGAGGATAATAGTGATTTTTGTTTCTGTTGGGAGTAATTTTCACCCAGGTTTGTCTCAGAGCCTTCAGAGGTTGAGGCCGTGATGTCCCTTCACACTCTGAAATGAAAGTTGGTGCCTTTATGAGTCTCCTCCTTGCTTGCATTTTGCTTCTGTCAGTATGTTTTCATTTCTTTCATGGCATCTCGCAAAATGTCTTTTCCTTGGGTTTCATTTGGTTTTCTCAGAGCCTCCTGATCATGCATGATCCTGTCTTGGCTGAGTTTATTTCAGTCCTAAGTTATGTAGGTGTGAAGATGGAAAGAATTCAGTTATTGCCTTTTCAGTTCGAGGGCTTATTCTTTCCTACACTTTTACAACTCGGGCTTGTCAAGATAGAGTTTATCCTCAAAAATTAATTGCCTGTTTATTACGTAATATTTTTCAAAGCATGTATTGGCAAAGAAAAGGTGTGTGTTTTTCCTGTTATAAACTGAAGTAACAAATGTCTAGTTCTATTATTATTTCTTTCATTGGGAAGACAAATAAATGAAATTTTGATTTGTTCCTTTGTCATATAACGGGCCTGCGAACCTCTGAGCTTTAAACACACAGGGGAGAGAAGGCTAATTAATTTGCATAGTCTGACCAGCCACATCCCAGTCTCAGGTGTCTGACTTCTTCAGAGCTCTTTCTATTAGATGTGTTGTGGTGCTTTTCTCTTTAAAAAGCAGTAGCCTCAAAACAATCCAGGAAGATAAAAACCAAACCTTGTACAATTAGCTAAATATTGTATGTTGTTTCTTTTCATTTTATCTTAAAAAGCTTCGGAATATTTTAGGAAACATGGGAATGCCTAATTTTAGCACAGTAATCATAGAATGTGATGGTTATGCTTCTTTATAGCCTCTCCACTGTGGCTGTCTAATAATATGCTTAACTATCCTGAACTTAGGAGAAAATCCCACTCTCTTAGTGCTATTCGTGACTTTGTCCAGTGACCAGTTTTTCTTAGTTTCAACTTTTCTTATCCTAAAAAAGGACATAATACAATCTACTTCATAGGGTTCTTATGAAGCTGAAATGCAATAGTGGATGTGAACAGAGCTTAGCAGGTTTTAGGTTATTGTAAGTAGACATTAAATATTAATTATTCCTGTGGCTTTGTTAGAAAGCTTTGCTTTATTTTAGGCTGACACCTGTCTTACTCTGGATCTCATCCCTGGCTCTATCCCATGAGCCCTAAAACAGAGCTAATCTGTTTTCCACCAGATAGAATTTAAAGATGTATTTTGAAGATATTCATGGTATCTCCTCTTGAGAATTGTCTTTCTACAATTAATAAAAATCTCCAGTTTCTTCAATACTTACTCATATGACATGATTTCAAGTCTCTCATCATTCGAATTGCTTTCTTTTGAATACTTTTCAGTTTTTCTAAATTGTTCTCAAAGAGTAAAGCCAGACTGAATTCATTACTTAACATAAAACAGAAGAGGCCCCTCCCTTGTTCTAAATATTATTCTTCACTGAGTACCTCCAGTATTGTCCTGTGCTGTTGACTTAAAGAACAGAATCAACAAAGGAAGTTTAGTACAGATAATTGCAGTTGGACTGTGCAAATAATTACTTAGTGGAATTGACATGACTATATATTTTTCCAGTTCCCCTATACTTTCTTGGGTGGAGCCTGGTAAGACCAGGATAAAAATTACAGTAATTGCTTTAGAAACAGAACTTCAAGAGTATTATAGATTTGCTCTTCTTAAGACTGAGTTGAAGTACATTTTTTTCCTTCATTATAGCATTAAAAAGAAAAGTATTTATAGATAGTAACATCCCTGCTTTTTAGTTAACAATTTGGCAAGTTTTGATGAATGTGTACAGTCAGGTACCCAGCAACAGAATCAAGATATAATTTAGTTCCATCACCCTCAGAAATGCGCCTGACTCCTTTAGAGTTCTTTGCTTTTTGAAAGGTGGCATTCTATTAGGTAAGCATAGTGAGAATATTGAGAAATAGATGGAAGAAGGTCCTATTGATGTTGGCCAGAGATGGGCTTAATTAAGGTAACATGGCTTTTTCCTGTAAAACTTCACAGTTGAATAGTGGCCGTTCTCTTCAACTTTCCCTTTTTTTCTGGTTCAGCCAGAACAAGTTGCTGATGAAAAATCTTCAGTGTTAGTATCACAATTAACTTTATTGCTTAAAAGTTGATTATTTTATCAGTCTTTCTGCCTTACATTGGTTAGAAAATGTTAGGCAAAAAAATTATTTGGGAACCAAATGATGGCCAATAAGAGGCTATAAATACAACTACATTGAGAATATCCTTCTAGCAAAGGGAGAGAATCCCATTTTCCTTCACAGAGGATTTCAGAAGGTAATCATTGCTGTTTAGAATGATTGTTTTCTCTGACAAGTATCGTGTCATTTCAGTGTTTTTATTTTCTTGGCTCTAGCTGACCCCACAGTGCCCTGTAACGAAACCCGATGGAGCCAGAAGTGGCAGTCGTCCCGTCCCCTGCGAAGAGCCAGTCTGTCCCTGGGCTCTGGGTTCTGGCATGCTACTGGAAGACATTCGAGTCGACGGTTGCTAAGAGCCATCCCACGCCAGGTTGCCCAGACACTGCAGGCAGACGTGCTTTGGCAGATGGGATATACAGGTGTGTGCCATGAACCTGGGAGCAGGTTAGGGTCTGGTGTCCAGGAGGACCCCTCTCGAGTGCCTAGCGCAGAAGCCAGGTGGCCTCATCACCTATGCATATCATTATTTGTTGATCTGAACACAGTCAACTTCCCCTCCTCTTTGACTCCTGTTGTGCTGGGCATCTGTTGCTGTTGCTCTTATAATTGTTTGATTTGTTCATTTTTTTTGTGTCTTACTCTTCTGTACCATTTCCTGAGGTTAGACGGGGTAGGTTGCAAAGCATTTCCTTTCTCATGACAGATCCGTGAACAAACATAGCACTGTCCACTGTTAGAGCTGACGGGTAGTTCAGCCAAGTTCTATAATCTCTCAGGGAAAGAAATGAGATTTAAGATAGCTAACCTTTCATGATTTGTAGTGTCATGAAAATGAGTTTGTCATTCCAGTGTGGTGCCCTATGTGCAGAATGGCTAAGTAATTGGCTGTCACACTTGATCATTTATTTCAGACCAGGAAACAACAATCATGACCATATCCTATGAAAGAAACTCACATCCTTTACATCCAATAAGATTATTTTTTCTTACTGATTCATCATAGCAGAAAATTTCTATTTCAACTAATGTGAAGATTTGGACCTTAACTTTTAAATGTAAGCTCATTTCCCTAGCACCCAGCACATCACAGTTTGCCTACGTGTCTTTCCCCATATCTCCTAGACTTGGAGCCCTTACCTCTCCTCTGATTTCCTCAGCCTCCTGCCTTTCAGAATGCCTGACACTTAAACTTTTAACACCTGGTGGACTGACATTTTATTAAAATGATTGTGTTTGCTTGGTTTTATCTTTTGAGGGTGAAAATTCCTTCACAAAAGAAATTCTCTAATCTTCAGAAACACATTTTTTATTTCCCAAACCAAATGATTTCCAATTTTATGTATACCCTTTTTAAAAGTAAACAATGCATTTTGATGGTTTTCTCACTATAATTGATTATTTAAGGTAGTACTGATACATAAACACAACTTTCATTTCAGAAAGACATTGCTTTCATTACAGCTGTTAGCTGTTAAACAATAGAATTACCTTTTTTTCCTATAAGTTCTCTAGAATTTTTTGATCTGATAGCATCTGTTACTTCCCATGGGTGTAGATGGCTTTTGGCCAGTATCTGAAATAGACTCATTATTATAAAAATGTGTTGTTTTTTTTTTTTCTTGAAACGGGTTACCCCTGCATGTTCACAGTTCCTCTCTGCAGAGTTTGTTCTCATGAATGAGCAGCAGTGAATAAGTCACTGTCCTTGTCAAGAGTCAGGAATGTTCCCCTGCTCCTAGAGTTGTGTGCTTTGTGAGTGCCTCTGAAGAGGTGAGAGGACAGACTTGGAGGGAATTAATGCCAGGGGGAATCCATCATTGGGGGAGGAGTGGGGAAAGATGGTTCATTCCTGAGCACTGGTGACAGTCGAGTGTCCAGCGAGATATTTTTGTTTATCCTCAAGTCTTGTTTAGCAGCAGATGATGGTGTTCCCCAGCCAGGACCCTGGGGCATCTACCTACCTTGTGGATTCTGGGGTCAACTTTGGCTCTTGATGACATGCTCTCCATGGGTCACAAGGGGGATGTGTGTTATAGACAAAAATTCAAAATGCTTTCTCAACCTGATTGTGCTTGCTTGCTTTTTGGGATAAGGTGCTAACGTAAGGGTTGCTGTTTTTGACACTGGCCTAAGTGAGAAGCATCCCCACTTCAAAAATGTGAAGGAGAGAACCAACTGGACCAACGAGCGAACGCTGGACGATGGTAGGTGGCCACAGTGGTGAGAGTATGCGTGAGGCATTTTCTGGTCACATGTGGGCTTCATGCAGGACTCCCACCCCCCATTTTAGCCGTTAAGTATTTTTTTTCTGAGTGTCAATGATTCAACAGTTTGTGTGCAATAGTTATTCAGACAAACTCAAGTTGTTACTGTGCCTTTTAGTAGAAACTTTTCTAAATGTCTTAGGATGTTGGGAGGTGATATGTGAGGAGAGAGAGGGGTGCCTGGTGGAAAGAAGCTCCCTGTTGGGGAAAGAGCGGGACTGTCTAGATCCAGAAATGAGACAGGTACGGTGCGGCCTCTGAGTGGAAGACAGTATGAGGGACAGAGGTTCTGCACTAGGACTTGGAGAATGTGCCTGTTTGAATTGGTTTGAAATGTTGCATGTTTATAACTTTTTTTTTCTTATGGACAACAGGGCTGGGCCACGGCACTTTTGTGGCAGGTGTGATAGCCAGCATGAGGGAATGCCAGGGATTTGCTCCAGACGCTGAACTGCATATTTTCAGAGTCTTTACCAACAACCAGGTAGGTGTTGAGGACCCCAGAAACTTAAGGAATTGATACTAAGATATAAAAAATTAAAACTCTAGAAAATACATACTGGTTTAAATGTGAATACATCAGCGAGCTGAGCTGCTGCAGACATTCCACTGTCTCTCCACTGTCCCTTTGTATGGCTTTGCCCTTCTCTGCCACCCCTTCGTGGCCTCACTGGAACCCAGAAGACTCTGCTTCGGAGCACCTGTGCATCGGGATTCCTTGACTGCCTGTTTCTTCCTCTCCTTTGGGCCTGGCTATGGCTCCTGTGCCACCGCATCTTGGGCACGTTTCTAGTACTTTCTACATGAAAAAATAACCATGTTTGTGTGTTTTCACCCCTACTGGATGTGACCTTGCGGGTCACCTGTGTAGCCAGCATTTGGCATTGTGTTGAGCAATGCGGATTTAAGAGCCTTTTCCCTTACTCTTCATTAGGAAACGATTTCTAGGAAAGGGAGAGGATCCTAGTATTTATTTTTAACATTTAATTTCTGTTAGGCAACACATAGTTTTATGTATTTGTGTAAAAGGCAATGCAGGGTAATTCTCCCAACCCTGTCCCCATCCGGCAGGTGCTCCCCTTACTTCCCTGTCTCTTAAGTGAGGATTTCTTAATTTCTTATATCCCTCCTCCTAGAATTTGTTTTGCATATACAAGCAAATATAAATATGTAGTCTTATTTTTAAAAGCCTTTAGAAAACATGATAACTATTACACTCATTCTTTTTATTGTAAGTTTTATATTTTATAGAAACACCTAAATGGTGATGCACAAAGTAATTTAACTTTTGTCAGGGAACTAGGAGGAATTGAACATCAAATAAATAGTTCTATGAAATAACTTAAACCTATTTATCCTTAAACCTATTTAGCAATAAAGATTGTTAGACAAATACATTAAACTAATTTAATAAACTTAACTTAATACAAGTATCTTAGGATCAGTTGTTTTGTAAGAGGAGCAGTTAAAAGTTTGGGGTTTTGCCTCGGGTGGTGTACTTAGCGGTAAGGAGCTGTACCTTAGACCTGAGAGGTAGGTGCTCTCAGAACATGCTCTCTTGCTGAAGTCTTAGAGTTTCTGGATATAGAAGTTTACATTTTGGAGCATTGTTTATTCTTGGGATTTCTGCAATTTAAGTTAATACTACATATTGCTAAGAGTTTATACTTTATCCTTAAAATTAAAAACTCTCTTGTACACTTTCATACTTTCACTGAAACACTGTCTTAACGTTAACCAGGTGTCCTACACATCCTGGTTTCTGGATGCCTTTAACTACGCCATCTTAAAGAAGATCGACGTGCTCAACCTCAGCATCGGCGGCCCTGATTTCATGGACCATCCCTTTGTTGACAAGGTTGGTCATTTCACTGCATAGAATGTTGCGCTTGGTAATGGCTCCCTTCACAAGCCCAACTCTGAATGCTTCATCCCTGGTATGCTGCTGGTTTGCCACCCACAAGGTGACAGCCTTGTAAGGACAGCTGGCTGATGACGTGAGGTTTAGTGACTTGCATTAGATAGTAGGACATGGTATGTTGTTGACTCCCTAGGTAAACTCATAACTCATGTTTTCTGAATGTTCCTGGAAAGCCAGTGTCTGCTCCATGTACTGCATGGTCCTATGTCCTGGCTCTTATTCTTGCTAACATACCAGTTACCACATTCATGCCTATAAGGGTCTAGTGGTACATTTTCAGGGGGAACCCTTCTTTTCTTAGGACTAATTTTCAAAGTTGTAGTTGTTTTATTATAGTTATCCATTGATTGTTTAAAAGTGGTGTTCTTTCATAAATAAATGCTTGCTGATTTTGTAGGTCTGGGAATTAACAGCTAACAACGTAATCATGGTTTCTGCTATTGGCAATGATGGGCCTCTTTATGGGTAAGTGTCCCCAATAGGGATGAATTTAGAAGTGGTTACCCCCCTTAAGTAATTGAAAAACTGTTTTCTGTCTGTTTTTGTATTTATACCTTTTTATATCTATCTGAACTGCATATGGAAATTTTCAGCATACCAGAGAAATAGGCTGTGTACTGACCCTCAGGTTCCCACTACTTGCTTCAGTAGTTATCAACTCAAGGCCAATCTTATTTCTGTTTAATTTTTCTTTTACTTTGCTATAAATAGAAACTTGAAAGCCTAATATTTTTTATTTTACTTTTTTTTCTTCAAAATCAGGAAAGTTCATCTGTTAGAAAATGAAAGGATTTTGCCTCACTGTATGAGGCACAGGAGTGAGGAAGTAGAGAGATGAGAAGTCTGCCTCTCTAGGAAAGATAAGGAATAAATGTAAACTAACATGGGAGAAAACAACATAATAGACACAGATGGTGGTGCTCTTGGGGTTGACAAGAGGGATCAGATGGGGAAAGCACAGAGAACAGTGTCACAGAAAATTCCCTTTGTGCTGTGCTGGCGTGAGATACAGAACATTAGTCATTGAGTCACAAGCAGAAAACTGGTTTAGAGATCCCAGTTTTATTTTTATCTGCTGTTCCAATTTTTATTCTCTCGGTAATGTACATAAATAATTTCTTGTGCTGGAATTCTTTTGCAGTAGGATTTGTCACCCTCTTTTATTGGGTTACTAAGATGTGTATGGTTCGGGGCAGTGAACAAGAGTTTGAGATCACCACAAAGGGAAAAGAAAATATAGAGTCTGCCCTTAGTGTGTCATAACCCGGTAGAAGTAGATGAATGTGTGTGTTCCTTCCCGAATGCGTGTGTGTCTATGGTGCACACAGTGAGGATATGTGCCTGGGCCTCAGAAACACTTACTCATTGCCTCTCAGCTGGGAGAGCAGGTGGCCTTGAGGACTGGCTGAGCTTATGCAAGGGATTCAGGGCATAGGGTTAGGCTGAATATGTGAAATTAATGTTTTTATAGGCCAAAAACCATGCATATTGGCAGTCATGTTTTTGACCCAATAGTTCGTTAGTCGGTGATCTTCTTGTAAAGGATCCAGGGTATTGGGTTTTTCAGTGTCGTCAGTAATATTTGAGTCATAGGTGGCATAACTATAATTTTGCCATGAAAAACACCAATTTCTAAGTAATCTCATATCAAGTTTTCTTGTTTTCTTTCCCTTTCAAATGTTTTTCACGTTTGCCACTTCTTCCATTTCTTTCTTTCTTTTTTTTTTTATATATATTTTATTGATTTTTTACAGAGAGGAAGGGAGAGGGATAGAAAGTCAGAAACATCGATGAGAGAGAGACATCGATCAGCCGCTTCCTGCACGCCCCATACTGGAGATGTGCCCACAAGCAAGGTACATGCCCCCGACCGGAATTGAACCTGGGACCTTTCAGTCCACAGGCCGACTCTATCCACTGAGCCAAACCAGTCTCGGCAACACTTCCTCCATTTCTGATGTCTTCCCTCAGGGTCAGCCCTGATCAGTTCAGAGTCATCCGATTATGAGGTGGGGTCCTAGCCTGTCTTCCTGCCTTTCAGTCTCTTCCTGCTTTTCAGTCTCTTCCCAGCTCTTCCTGCGTGGGTGACATGGGTTGTGGGAAGAGTGCAGGTATGTAGCCAGACTAGCCCCTGTGGTCCATGGGACCTTTATTCTTGGGGCCTCAGACTCCTCACCTGTCACAGGAGGGCATGACACCCAACACAGTTGGTGGTTTGGAGGATAAGGTTAGACAGGGAAAGTACCACAAATGTTGGGCCTCTATAAGTAGTGGCTCTCTTTTTTTTTCTTCCTTTTTTGTGTGTTTCTACTGTTAAAATCCATGTTCTGGCAGTTTTCTTATTCTAGATTTTGCAGTGGATTATTGCCTAATCAAATCTGAATTTTTCTTCTTGATTTTCAAGGTCCTCAGTATTCTAGGCTGCAGTCGCCAATTTTTTTCTGTAAAGGATCAGATAATCAATACTTAGGCTTTGCGGGCATGTAGTATGGCCCTTGTAGTGTGAAGGCAGCCTTGGAATGTGTAAATGAAAGGTTGTGGTTGCGTCCCAGTAAAACTTTACTTACAAGAACAGGTGATGGGCCTGTTGTGGCCCTCTGCCACAGTTCGCTCTTGTCACCTGAAGTTATGGGCTCAGCTTTATTTTCCATTACTCTGTGTGTACCTTCCTCAGTTCCAGTCTCCTCCTGGGTCTCCCTAAAGACCATGTTTTTTCCAGTCTCCATTACCTGTTCTTGCTGCTGGGCTTCCTAGTTAGCCTTCCTTTTGTTCACACCTGTGGGCTCCCAGCTCCTCCACATGCCATTCCGACCACTTTGCCAGACACAAATCGCTCTTCTGAAATGCTGTGACTTCTCCGGGCAGTCACACACACTCAGTAGCTTGTTATCAAAGAGTTGTTAGTTTCCAGTGTATTAGAGAAGAACCCTGGAGAGGAGGGCCATGTGTTACTCATTGTGTCTGCCCGTAGAGCTGCACAGATCCGGATCCGCCAGCTGCTTAATAGTGATGGGGATGCCATGTAATCAGGATAGCACAGCTTGTGTGGTTCTGGTTTATTGCTTGGGCATCGGATAGTTCGATGACAGTATTGTACGCGAATTGTTGGGTCACTTATTGTAGGCATGGAGCTGCCAGTCACTGCAAATAATGCTCTCATCTCCAGATCCCCTTGCTGTGAGCACTCTCAGGGTCCTGCACCCTTTACACTTAAACTTCACAGTTCAGGGGTCTGCAGCTGCAGCTTCCCCTTTCATCACCAGCAAAGATTTCTTGATGTTTTCCCTTCTAGTTTAAGGATTTAAAGCACCCTAATATTATAGGGATTGACAGGTAGAGGGAGGGTCAGAGGATGGCTTTTTTGGCGTCAACTACAGTGGGAAGTTTTGTCAGTGACTTCTAAGCTTTGCTCCTTGATTTCATAGAAATTTATATATTTTTAGCATCAGACAGAAAACTATCACTGTTGGTGCCTCTGAACAACCACTTGATAGCATGTCATTGGCCAGTATGCTAAAAGGCAGTGTGATTTAAATAACTGGTCAAAAGCACATGCTCTAAAATCTTGTTACTAATTTTAGTGAAACCACTTGGAATCAGGTTTGGTTATTGAATTGACAGAGTTCATTTTTTTGGTAGCAGAACTACCAATTAGATAAAGCTCGGAAATGCATTTTTGTAAGTGGTTGTTTTATATTTTCAAGTAGTTTAGTTGCATTTGGATTTAATAGTTTAAACATTTTTGTTGTTACCAATATCACTATAATTTCTTTGCAGATCTAGTACACCTGAGGTATGGAAGAGAATTACATGGTTTTTCTCTGCCTCTTCCCTTTGAGGAGCTCGAGATTATGGAGTAATGGTTATTTCCAACAATTCCCAGTGAGGAAAGGGGAACACCCTGTAAACGATCAGTTGAAAAATAATTTCCCGACCGTGGCAGGTGCAAATGTGTGATTACAGCTCCTTCCCAGAGGAATGTGGGATCTAACTGAGGAGGCTGATGAATATGCTTGGAACAATTTGAAAGAGATGTGAGAATGTATAAGTAGGTGATGAATTATCATAGTGTTAAATCTTGTGAAGTTAGAGAAGGGGGATTCCTTCAAGTCAGAAGTAGTGAAGGAGCCGAAACCAGTTTGGCTCAGTGGATAGAGCGTCAGTCTGCGGACTGAAAGGTCCCAGGTTTGATTCCGGTCAAGGGCATGTACCTTGGTTGCGGGCACATCCCCAGTCGGGGAGAGAGGTGGGCGGGGGGTGCAAGAGGCAGCTGATCCATGTCTCTCTCTCATCGATGTTTCTAACTCTATTCTTCTCCCTTCCTCTCTAAAAAATCAATAAAAATATATTAAAAAAAGAAAGTCTTGGGCCAAAGTATGATACGTTGGCAGGGAGGAAAGGAAAAATGGTGGTCATTGTGAGGGTGGCAGAGAGCCTGGCCTTCCACAGGACAGCTGTAAGTAGCAGCAGTCCATCTCAGCCGCATGTCTTAATACAGAAGAACCTAATACCGTCTGAGAT
>PVJN01056582.1:0-12728 GCA_004026805.1 Lasiurus borealis | reverse complement strand
TTTTTTTTTTTTTTTTTTTTTTTTTTTTTTTTTTTTTTTTTTTTTTTTTTTTTTTTTTTTGCTGCAAAAAGCTTTATTGTTTCATTTGGTCCGATGCATGGGAGAGGGCTCCAGGGTGGTTAAAAGAATGGCTAGTAGTTTCGGGAAGAGGCTCAGGTAAAAGCCAGAGTCACCCGGGGGATGCAGGGGGGCCTCTGAAAGGTTTCTGGGCTCCAAAAGCTCCTAGTCGTGCTTGAGGGTGAGCCTTTGAAGAGATACTGCCCAGCCCCGCCTGGGGGCCGGCTAGCCTGCGGATGTGAGTCAGGTGTCGCCCATCTTCTTGATGAGTTTCCCCTCCTCGTCCAGGAAGTGGTTCTCCAGGAAGTCGCAGACATGAGGGTCTGCACGGGTAGAAGCCAGGGCCGGCAGCTCCCATAGGCCCGGGCCAGGCTCTTCTCCAAGGCCAGGCCGCTTCCATGGCTGCTGAGTTTTGGTCCAGTCACCCTGGGCAGGCTTCTGCGCGTCCTGGAAAAGAATGCGGCCACCTCGCTGTTTTGCAACTTTAAGAAATGCTCCGAGTCCTCCTGCTTCTTCTCTGCCAACTCCCGGAAGAAGTGGCCGTGCCCTCCAGAGCGACATCATCACCGTCGACATAGTAGCCCAGAGCGAGGTGGGTGTAGGAGGCCCGCAGATGCAGGCTGACCAGGCGATTGATCGCAGCCCCCACCTCGAGGGAATAATTCTGACCACGGTGGCAGCTCATGGTTGTTCGGCAATGAGGCGTTAAGGTGGAAGAAAACCCGGTGTGCTGGCTGGTCCCGGAGGTGGCTCTGAAGGTGGTGACTGGATGAGACGCAGGAGAGTGGCCGGAGCTGGAAGGACAGGTGTCCCTGGGTCTGTTCCGTCCAAACACTGGTGAAGCAGAGATAGATCCGGGACCTCCAAGTGCGCTCCCATTTTTAGTTTTTTGAGGAGACTCCATACTGTTGTCCACAGTGGCTGCTCCAGTCTGCATTCCCACCAGCAGTGCAAGAGGGTTCCTTTTTCTCCGCTTCCTCGCCAGCACTTTGATGGCCATCTGACAGGTGTGAGATGGTACACATTGTCATTTTGATTTGCATCTCTCAGATGATTAGTGACTTTGAGCATGTTTTTATATGTCTCTTGGCCTTCTGTATGTCCTCTTTCAAAAAGTGTCTATTTAGGTCCTTTGCCTATTTTTTGATTGGATTGTTTATCTTGCTTTTGTTAAATTGTATGAGTTTCCTATAAATGTTGGAGATTTAACCCTTATCGGAGATAACATTGAAAAATATGTTCTCCCATGCAGTGGGCTTTATTGTTGTTTTGTTGAGGGTTTCTTTTGCTGTGCAGAAGATTTCTATTTTGGTGTAGTCCCATTTGCTTATTTTCTCCTTAATTTTTATTGCCCTACAAGTTGTATCGGTAAAGATATTGCTACGAAAAATGTCTGATATTTTGATGCCTGTGGTTTGTTCTAAGGTTATTATGGTTTCCCGCCTTACTAGTATATTTAAGTCCTTTCTCTATTTTGATTTTATTTTTGTACATGGTGTAATTTGGTGGTCAAGTTTCATTTTTTTGCCTGTATCTGTCCAGTTTTGCCAACAACATTTATTGAAGAGACTGTTTAGACTGCATTGTATGTTCATGTCTCCTTTGTCAAATTTTAATGAGCATAATGGCTTCAGTCAACTTCTGGGTTCTCTGTTCTGTTCCCTTGGTCAATATGTCTGTTCTTGTGCCAGTACCAGGCTGTTTGAGAACAGTGGTTTTCTTGCTTCTTGAGGTAGACCTGTAATGCTATGCATTTTCCTCAGCTGACAATCATATGGGTACTCCCTTGTAGGTAATTAACTGTTTTTCTCTTGCTTCTTTTAATATTTTCTCTTTGTCTTTTGCACTTGGTATTTTAATTATGATGTGTCTTGGTGTGGTCCTCTTTGGATTCCTTTTGTTTGGGGTTCTGTGCACATCCTGGACTTGTAAGTCTATTTCTTTCTCCAGGTGGGGGAAGTTTTCAGTCATTATTTCTTCAAATAGGTTTTCTGTTTCTTGCTCTCTCTCATCTTCTGACACCCCCATAATTCTGATGTTGGTACGCTTGAAGTTGTCCCAGAGGCTCCTTATACTATCTTCACATTTTTGGATTCTTTTTTTCTTTTTTCTTTTCCAGTTGAGTGTTTTCTCCTTGTATTTCACATCTTTGACTTGATTCTTGTGTTCCTCTAGTCTGCTGTTGGATTTCTGTATAATATTCTTTTTCAGTCAGTGTATGTTTAATTTCTAGTTGGTCATTTTTCATCTCCTCTTGAGTCTCGCTAAATTTATCCATTTTTTTTTTCTAGGAAATTCTTTAAAAACCTTATAACCGTGGTTTTGAACTCTATATCCAGTCATTTTCTTTCCTCCATTTCTTTTGTTTGTGATCTACGTATTTCTTTTTCTCCACATTTTGGCTGCTTCCCTGAGTTGATAGAGTGGCTTTGTGTGGTAGGTGTCCTATAGGGCCCAGTGGCTCAGCCTCCCCATTTCCCTGAGTTGGACACTCTTGGTGCACCCCTTTGTGGGTTGTGTGCACAGTCTTTTTGTAGTTAAGCCTTGATTGTTGTTGGTAAATTTACCTCTAGGCCAATTGGCTGTGAGGATCAGCTGTGTCTATGCTGGGAGAACTTTTGTGCTGGAGACACCCTTATGGGAGAAGACTTGCAAAAGCCTCTGTGCTCAGCTTGGATGGGGCAGACTCTCAGGGCAGAGCAGACAGCATTGGTTTCCCGTCAGCCCTGCCCTAATAGGCCCCTGTGTCTCAGTGTCCCGTGGTAACTGTAGCACCTCTGAGAGGAAGCCGCCCTCAAATTCTGCCCGCTGCCAGACAGTCCGCTTTCTGCCTGAATGAGTCTGGATTCTCAGAGTCTCACCTGGAACTGGAGTTCAGTGCAATTGGGAGCTTTTGCGTCCCTCCCACTTGAGAAAGCCAGCTGCATACTCAGTTGCCTGTTCTCTCTGCATGCATGCCTTCACCCCTTTGCCTTCCGCAGTTCCTCGAATTTTTACTCAACCAGACTTCCTGTGGTTCTGGATGATGTCTGTTTTGTCTTTTAATTGTAGTTTTGAAATTGTCGTGCGAGGTAGCAGTTTAGGTGTTTACCTATGCCGCCATCTTGGTTTTTCTCACTCTTTCTGGGATTTTTATTTCTTTAAAATAATTCATACAAATGGTTACAGTCAAGGACATGCTTTTAACCAAAATACTGCTAGCCTACCACATCAGCAGGATGGTACCGCAAAGGCCAAACGCCGCACCTGTGGTACAAGTTGAGGATGTGGCACCCCTGGGACAGTGCTAGTGGCCGGGCACTGTGTGCTTCTACCTCTCCCTCTATTTTGCAGTGCCATCTTCATTTGGAATGGGGGTTAATGCCAAATTAGGAAAAACAATCTTGGCTTTGTTTCTCTAAATTATTCTAAAAATATAAGACAAGCAGATAGGAAAAAAAATGCACTGTGTGGTATAGAAAGAAAAACGGGAAGGATTCACAGTCTTGAGAAGTTTTCCAACTGTGGGAACCTCTTTCACGTCGTGCGTCATTCAGGGTTCCCATTCAGGGATCGGGTCCTGGAGAAGGCCTCACGCAAATGAAGAGAGACTAAAAAAGTATTAATTTGGGAATATTGGGGGGCCAGGCGGGAGCCTTCCTCTAGTGGAAAGACTACTCCCCTTCCTTTAGCCTTGCTATCCCTTTTATTAAGACTATGGGATACACCTGTGACCTTTAGGCAGGAAATTCTAAGAACAGACATTTACAAGAGAAGAACAGGTAGAGGCTGCTTCAGCTAACAATGTTTCATCTAAACAGTGAGTAATTAACTCTGACCTTTCAGAGCAATTACGGTTGACCAGCCTTCTGGTCTCCTGTCCACGTCTTTCTATCAGTGAGACGATATTTGGTTTCTGGCAGCCTACTGCCTTGCACGGCATATGCACGGCGTATTCCACAGAGAAGGAGTGATCTGAAGGGCTGCTGATGCCCCTCGGTCTGGTTGGTGACAGATAAGCAAACACAAGTCCTTGGTGATGTTCTAAAGGCTGCACACAGACAAGGACATTCATGACAGAATTAACTACTAACTTCTTATGCTTAAGGAGGATGCAAAACACGGGCAGCAAAGGCCCTCAGGATGGGACTAGTCAATGTGGGGAGGCTGGTGCCACCTCCTGCTGCTGGGCAACTGGACAGTCTCTGGAGTGCCACCTCCATCCAAGGGTGCCTGTCTGAGGCCCCGCCACTGGCAATGAGGCTGCAGAGCTCCGCCCACACTACAACTGGTCTGTCCACCTTGAGCTTGACAGTTTTCCTGGGAGAAGGGGCATGGGGCAGGTGGGACACTGGGGGAAGGCCATGGGACAGGGACATGGCGCTGGGGACAGTGCCTTCAACGGCGGCTGGGATGGTGCTGGCAGCCATGCCTACCATGGCCGGGGCGGTTGTGGTTACCTGTAGGTGGTTCTTTTGAGCTCAGGGTGCATGACAGCTGGGTCCATGCTGGCCCAGGGGTCAATGGCTGCCAGGCGGTCCTGTTGATGCAGTTCTTCAGGCTGTCGGGGACCCGGCCTGTGATGGCTCTCCGGATCTCCCGGGCTGCCCCCTCGCACATCTCGATGGACGCCTGCTCACTGTATCAGGCCACGTGGGGGGTGCAGATCAGGTTGGGGGCATCCTTCAGATTTGAAGCTGAAGGGCTCCGAATCGTGCATGTCCAGGGCTGTGCCGTGGATCCGCCCCTCCTTCAGGGCTTGGGCCAGCGCCTTCTCGTCCACCAGACCAACCCGGGCTGCGTTCACCAGGAAGGCCCCTTGTCGCCTCTGCTTGACAGTGAAGTCATTGACTAGGTGGCGGTTGTGCTCACTGAGGCCGCGGCGCAGGCTCACGCAGTCATTGAGGAACAGCAGGTCCTGCAGGCGCTCACCCTCTGCAGCCAGTGGGGGCCTTAGAAAAGCACGTTGAAGCCAAAGGCCTTGGCCCTCAGCGCCACCACCTGCCCGAGGTGACCTAGTCTGATGAGGCCCAAGGTCTCCCCACAGAGCTTGGCAGCTCCAGAAGCCACTTCCCAGATCTGCTCGGTGCTCTGGACGCGAGTGCCTTCCCACAGCACCTGGTGCAGCCAGGTGGTCCTGCGGTACAGGCGAGGATGTGGCACACGGTGGAGTCAGCCATCTCCTCCGTGGACGCTGCTGGCACATTGCAGACAGCGATGCCTAAGTCCCCAGCCAACTTGATGTCGATGCTGTCAAAGCCACTGCTGATGCAGATAATGATCCGGGGGGCTTTGAATTTCTCCAGGCCCTCCTGGGTCAGCATGATGGTGTGGTACATGAGCACGCTCACATCCTCGTTCGGCCACTTCTCGTGGATCTCCTGTGTGGACTGTGTACCACAGAAGGCCTCTGTGGCCATGCCTGTCATGATGAGCATCTCCACCACGCAGTCCCAGCTGTCCAGCAGTTCCGCCAGGGGCCGGAGTGCAGGGGCCCGTTCATGATCGGGCGTCGGACACCTGGCATTGCCTCAAATGGGCTCGGCTTCCACGGCCATGAATTTGACTTTTCAACACGTTTTATCTTCAAATTTTCCAGGCAGAACTGCGTCCTGTCACTGGATCCTCATCCCATGTCTTCATTGTCTCAAACAAAAGCTCTTGGGCTTCGGGTCCACGGCAGCCACTGGTGCCCGTGCCAGGCTCAGAGTCTGATGAGTGGCAGGCCCTTGTTGAGCACGTGCAAGCTGTCCATTGAAAGGTGTGGGTGGCTGCAGGCCCTGATGAGTCCGGCGCGCTCTGCCATGAGCCCGGCACCTGGGGCAGCCTGGGTACCATCCGCTGCTCCGCTCACTTGCCTGTGCCCCAGTGCCATTGTCCAAGCTGCTCCATGCCACGCCAGTAGCCCCGTTCCCTCTTCAGAACATTTCACCCCAAAGCCACAGAATATATGTTCTTCTCAAGCGCACATGGGGCATTTTCAAAAAATAGACCACATACTGGGTCATAAGCAGTCTCCTCAAATTCAAGAAGATTGAAATCATACCAAGCATGTTCTCAGACCATGATGGCATAATATTAGAAATAAACTACAATAAAAACAATCCAAAACACTTGGAAGCTGAATAGCATGTTATTCAATACTAGAGGCCTGGTGTATGAAATTTGTGCATGGAGGTGTGTGTCCGAGCCTGCACCCTCTCCATTCTGAGATCCCTTGAGGGCTGTTGGACTGCCATGCCTAAACAGGCAGCCAGACATCCCTTTCACAATCTGGGACTGCTGGCTCCCAACTGTTCGTCTGCCTGCCTGATTGCCCCTAACCACTTCTGCCTGCCAGCATGATCACCCCCTCTAACTACTCCCCTGTTAGCCTGATTGATGCCTAACTGCTCCCCTGCTGGCCTGATCATCCCCAGCTACCCTCCCTTGACAGCCAGGTCACCCCAAAATGCCCTACCCTGCATATTCCCTCTTTATTAGATAGATTTTTTTTTAGCATATTGGACATCCCTAACTGGTTTGGCTTAGTGGATGGAGCCATGGCCTGCAGACTCAAGGATCCCAGGTTCGATTCTGGTCAAGGTCATATACCTTGGTTGGGGTCACATAACCAGTGGGGAGTGTGCAGAAGGCAGCTGATTAATATTGCTCTCTCATAGATGTTTCTAGCTATCCCTTTCCCTTCCTCTCTGTAAAAAAAACAACAACAGGAAGATCCATTTCCCTCTCAGAACTGCTTTCACTGTTTTGAGGTTGTTGTGTGTCCATTTTCATTTGTCTCAAGGTAACTTGATTTTCGACTTGATCTCATTGTGGATCCATTGTTTAGTAACATGGTATTTAGACTTGATATGTTTGTGGTTTTCAGGTTTTTTTTCTTGTAATTGAGTTATAGTTTCATACCATCGCTTTTAAACTTGATTTAATATAAACCTTGTTCACAATGTTGTGAAAAAATGTATATGGTTTTACAAGGCAGGTTGTGATAGGACACTGGGGCTTCTCCCCCTTTAGGTGGCCCCAGGAGAGGGAGCTTGAGTCTCACGTATTTGTGTCTCTCTCTCCTCACACCACCCTTCCCGCCCCATCCCCCAGGAACCAGCAGTGCTCTGTGCCCGAGTGAGTGCACTCATACCCTTCTCCCCGGGGAAACTGCTAGCTGACCTTTGCTCTTTTCTTCGCACCCCTGGAGGAGGGAGCCAGGTTCAGCCAGGCCCTCTCCCTGGCGGTTGTTTGCCCCAATGGCCAGACCAAAGGGGTGCTGCTCTGTACGGGTAGAGTCCAAGGAGGTGTCAGCTCATCATAGTATTGCTATTCACACCATGAGTGGAATTCTTCATCGAAGTGCTTACTTCTTGATGGGAAGCTGACAGATCTGGGTGATTCTGTCTCTGTTTTTCCTTAGAAGATTTTGCTCTATGTCTTCCATCACGTTTTCGAAACACAGACGCACAGCCTGCTACTTCTCTGGAGGCTGGCTGTTCCACTGCTGTTCCATTGGTCAGAAACAGAGTTTTCATTAAGAAGTAGTAAGCCAAGTAGGGGATGGCACACAGACTACTGGTTCCTACAGTCTTTAAAGGTGATGCTGCTCAGCACCGTTGATGGCATCTGCTGGATCCTCTCTGCATGCTGCTGCATGATCTGCAGAATGTAGTCACTTGCCCGGTGCAGGGGCATTGTCGTCTTCCTGTGGTATGCAACAGCTGCTCAAAGACGTATGTTACGATGTGGTGCAGCAGCCTGTGCAGACCATGGTGTCAAGTACAGTGGTACCTCGAGATACGAGTTTAATTCGTTCTGTAACCTTGAGGCGTGGGAAACTATGAGACGCTCAAGTTGCGGTAAACTGGTGGGTCGTGTGCACCAGGCCGATCCAAGCGATGACTCCTATCTCAAGTGTTGCTCGTATTTCAAAGCAAAAATCGCTCACTCAGTGGCTCGTATTTCAAAAATCTCGTATGTTAGGGCACTCGTATCTCGAGGTACCACTGTATAGTTAGCCCTTCAGATACTCAAGAGAGAATATACATGATGATATGAGGTTCCAGGCTTGCAATAAAGTTGTGGTCCTGTGTTAGGATTTTCTGTAGTGAATAGTAAGACTGGCTGAGCTTAGGGTAATCCAGGAAAACACACTGGGGAATAGAGAGGAGCAGCTTGATGAAGGGATGGAGAGCATTGTCTAGGGCATTGTCTCCATAGAGATGGAAGATCCAAAAGTTGACATTGTTCTAAGAGTAGCCTTCAGCATGGAGAAGCAGGTGGGGATGCCCTTGAGATTCAGTGTATAGACCTGATATTTTTTTTCTTCTTTCTTTATTGTGTTACATGTATACATATCTCCCCATTGCCTCCCTCCCTCCCAGGCACACCCCAATCCCCCAGTGTCTATGTTCATTGGTTATGCTTATATGTATGCATACAAGTCCTTTGGTTGATCTCTTATCTACCCCACCTCTCCTTAATCTTCCTGCTATAATTTCACAGTCTGATGCTTTACTGCCCATGTATCTATGCTTTTGTTCATCAGTTTATAATGTTCTTTATTATCCACAAATGAGTGAGATCATGTGGTGCTTCTCCTTCATTGACTGGCTTATTTCACTTAGCATAAGGCTCTCCAGTTCCAACCAGGTTGCTGCAAATGGTAAGAGTTCCTTCTTTTTAATGACAGCATAGAATTCCATTGTGTAGATGTACCACAGTTTTCTGATCCACTCATCTGCTGAGGGGCACCTAGGCTGTTTCCAAATTGTAGCTATTGTAAATTGTGCTGCTATGAACATAGGGGTGCATAAATCCTTTCTGATTGGTGTTTCTGATTTCTTAGGATAAATTCCTAAGAGTGGGATTGCTGGGTCAAATGGGAGTTCCATTTTTAGTTAGTTTTTTTTTGCTGCAAAAAGCTTTATTGTTTCATTTGGTCCAATGCCTGGGAGAGGGCTCCAGGGTGGTTAAAAGAATGGCTAGTAGTTTCGGGAAGAGGCTCAGGTAAAAGCCAGAGTCACCCGGGGGATGCAGGGGGGCCTCTGAAAGGTTTCTGGGCTCCGAAAGCTCCTAGTCGTGCTTGAGGGTGAGCCTTTCGAAGAGATACTGCCCAGCCCAGCCTGGGGGCCGCCAGCCTGCGGATGTGAGTCAGGTGTCGCCCATCTTCTTGATGAGTTTCCCCTCCTCATCCAGGAAGTGGTTCTCCAGGAAGTCGCAGACATGAGGGTCTGCACGGGTAGAAGCCAGGGCCGGCAGCTCCCATAGGCCCGGGTCAGGCTCTTCTCCAAGGCCAGGCCGCTTCCATGGCTGCTGAGTTTTGGCCCAGTCACCCTGGGCAGGCTTCTGCGCGTCCTCAAGGTTACAGAACGAATTAAACTCGTATCTCGAGGCACCACTGTATTCACAATGCCCCATTGTAGACAGCTGGTTTACCTGCCTCTGGACCAGACCTGTATTTTCCAGAGGCTCTTCCAGTGCATCTCCCAGCATGCTGTGCAGATTCCAAACAGCCTTTGATGACTTCAGGAGTATAAGTCTCTAACATGTGGGCTCTGTGGTTTTCACATAGGACACAGAGGCTGCTACCCACTGCCGTAGGCTCAAGAGACAGTGCACACTATTTGGAGCAAATTCGCAGTGCTGTAGGCTGGTCACTGTGATGTTAGCTGTCACTCAGATGACCTCAGGATAGTTTTCCACCTTTACTAATTCTCCTAGTTGGTAGCCTTCAGTTGGGCCAGTCTTTTTTATTTTTATTTTTTAAGTTGGGCTAGTCTTGTGCAAAACTCATGGTAATTGTTCGGGTCTGAGAAACTCTGTGGATTTTCCAGTAATCATTTAACACCATTAACAAGATGAGAGAGAAACTTCGTCCCCTTTGCATTGTGAAACAGAGGTCTTCAAACTTGGGTGATCTGTACTAAGCAGGATGACCCCAGAGGTGAAAGTGAAGGAGGAGTGGAATGATACAAGTTAAAGAAACAGCTGCGGAGTTGAAGAATCTCAGAATGCTGATCCTCCAGCTGGCGGGAATATGTACTGTGCACAGGTCATCTGAGGACTCGTCAGGAGATAGATGCGCGGTTGAAATCAGAGTGTAGGCAGTTATGCTTGAGTTTGAGCAGTTGCATGAGCAAACTATGCTGACTTTCATCGTTCAAGTTTAGATTCTTTCCCGAAGTCTGTTTTTAGTAAATTGCAGGAAAATGTGAAGATACCAAATAACGATGAATCTCAGCAAGAAGAGGCTATTTTTCTGTGCTTGGTTAAATGATGGGTGGTGTCTGCTTGATTAATTTCATCGGTTAGCTGAGATAAAATTGTGACGCCGATGATGCAGCATTCAACATTATCCTGTAAAAACCTCGTGACGTCTGTGATTGCATTTCGGAAGACATAGTCCTTCTGACAGGCAAACCAGCCCAGTTTTCTGATACTGGCATTATAACCGAACGAGTGCCCTGGTGCACGGATTCATGCAAATTAAAGGAGAGTAATTAGAAGGGGGCTGGCAGGGCAGAACTGGGTGAGACAGGCGGTCCCTCCCTGGCTGGCTGCACCTGGGGTGGCACTGCGGCTTGAAGGGCATTTGCAGAGTGAGCGGGGTCCCTCAGCCTGGCTTGCAGGGATCGGGCTGAAACCGGCAGTCTGACATCCCCTGACGGGTCCCAGAATATAAGAGAGCACTCTGCAAAGATGCTGTCACTCAGCATCTGTTGCATTGAGTGTCTGTCCCCTGGTGGTCAGTGTGCATCATACCTACTGGCCAGTCAGCTGGTTGCTTAGCCTTTCATGTATATAGATTAGAGGTGGGGTCCCTCAGCCTGGCCTGTGGGGATCAGGCTGAATCCAGCTCTCCAACATCCCCTGAGGGGGTCCCAGATTGCGAGAGGGCACAGGCCAGGCCAAGGGATTCATGCATCAGGCATCTGACATCCCACAATGGGTCTTGGGTGCGAGTGAAGCTGATTTGGGGCCGACAGCGCCCCAGAAACAACCTAACCCATGGCCGATTCTGCAAGGAATTAGGCTTTCTACTCTACTGGTCGGAGCATGTGGCCCCTGGTGGTCATTGCGCATCATAGCTACTGGGCAAACAGCTGGACGATCACTTAGGCTTTTATATATATAAAGGCCCAATGCATGAAAATTGGTGCAAGAGTAGGCCTTCTTTCCCCCGGCTCCAGCATTAGCTTCCCTCTGGCACCCAGGACCTGGGCTTCCCTGCTCCAACCTCCGGCAGGCACCCGGGACCCTGGCTTTGTCAGGAAGGATGTCCGGAATGAGGTCCAGAAGACATCTAGTCTCATTAGCATATACCCCTTTTATTATTATAGGTAAGCGCTTATGTCCCTAAACTAGCCAACTTTGGCCAAGAGGGAAGGTAATAGAGCACATAGTTCCAAAATCTATTTGTTGTTCCACTGGTGAAGGATTGTTTCTGCATGATACAAGCTTTTGTTCAGGAAATCAGCGTTGTTGGTGAATTCAGCCAAGCCTTTCTCTGCCTGGAGAGGAGTGGTTGTATCTGTGGTTTCATACGGCTGTTTGTGCAGATTCTCTAGCTGGACCAGGCTCTGTACATGATCCACAATATCCTTCAAGTTGGTGCCCTAGTTCTTTTGACACGACGTCAGGATTATTATAGTTTCCTTGCTTCCTGATATAAAAAGATGATGCAGGCTTCCCTTATATCTCACCTGACCTTGCTGTTTCTCTAAAAGGTCCTCGTTTCTTTTAGTGGGAAATGGTATTTAGAGATCACAGTCTGGGTCCTTGGTGAGGGGCTTGCTCATCATGATTGGGCAAATTGTTCTTATTTAGTAGTATATCCTTGCCAATGATAAAGATAATATATAGTCATGTGGAAGATGCCCAAAATAAGAGATCGTCTCTTTATATTTTTATCTACCTCATATAGGTGGAATCATATGGTTACTTGTCTTGTTAAAAAGTATATTTTTATTATTGACTACAGGCCCGATGCATGAAATTTATGCAAGGGGCTCAGCCCACACAGCCTTTGGCAGCCTCGGCTGGCCCTCGCAGCCCCGGCTTCGTGTGGAAGGATGTCCAGATGGTCGTTCTGCTATTCGGTCTAATTAGCATGTTAGCTCTTTATTATACACTGAGTGGCCAGATTATTCTGACCACCTGATGTTGGTAGGCAAATTAGCCGTACACTGCATCGTATGGGATATGGAAGCCGAAGGCCTGTTCGAACACCTTTGCTGTCTGCAGTTACCAAGATAAAGTGTCTCCAATTCGCACAGGAACACAAGGATTGGACAGTCGAGCATTGGAAAAAAGTCATGTGGTCTGATGAATCACGTTTCCAGTTGCATCATGCAGATGGCAGAGTAAGAATTTCATGGAAACAGCATGAAAGCATGCACCCCACATGCACGAGTACAACCCTTCAAGCTGGTGGGGGCAGTATTATGGTTTGTGGCATGTTTTCCTGGCATGTTTCGGGCCTTTTAATTTGTACGGAACAAAGTCTAAATAGCATAACATACCTAAGTATTTTTGCTGATCAAGTTCATCCTGTCATGTTGATGGTGTATCCCAATGGAGATGGCTTCTTCCAACAAGACAATGCGCCATGCCACATGCTCATATTGTGCAGGGGTGGTTTCAAGAACATGAGGGAGACTTGACCTTGCTTAGGTGGCCCCCACCATCACCAAATCTCAATC